>CABFOW010001399.1:60984-76988 GCA_902141385.1 Timema californicum | reverse complement strand
TCTTACGGCGCATGCTCGCCACACACCCCTTCGCACCCCGCCATGCGGGATAGAGCATTTTACTGGCTCAATGTTTATTCCTCGTTCAGACGAACAATATTTTTGTGGAGGAAGGACGCCGTTATTCTTGCGTGTGGTAAACAGTCAGTTGGCGCAGCACAGTGGGGGACTTTTGGTGAGTTTCTTGATTTTAGAGTATTTTTTTTTGGAGCATATATTTCCAATAAATGCTACACAACATAAAGTGACTAATCGATTAAAGTTTTTAGTGAATACATTTTGTTTTTAAAACCAATATCTCATGAAAGCTTAACATCACTTTTAGTTTTATTAACATAATACAATTTTTCTAATAACTAGTAGTGGTCTCATCATGTCTTATGTTTGCATTAAAATGAACTGAAACATACAAGCTAAGTAACACAAAAATATAAAATTAATAGTATTATAATTGAAAGGATTATTACGGTTAATAATCCAACCAACAGTCTTACTTGCAATGTGGTTTCAATCAACAAGGTGTAGCAATTCTACCTTTACACATTGGGGTTTGAGGGCCGAAGTTCATTGCTGAGAGGAAAAGGTGTAGTTGCTGCTTGCATAAAACTACACAGCAATAATAGCTGTGCTTGTAAGATTAAAATCACACTATTTAGCTTAAAATAAACATGTTCAATCTCATTTAAACTTGCAACATGTTTTTCCTTCTTTTTAATAGGTCGCCATACCATTGATATTTTGTACGATGGCCTTCCCATTCCTGGATCTCCTTTTGTTGTAAATGTTCGCCGTGGCTGTGATCCTAAAAAATGTCGTGCCTTTGGTCCTGGCCTACAAAAAGGAATTGTTGAAAAGGCTAATACATTTACAGTAGAGACTAAAGGTAATTCATTAATATATTTTGATTTGGTATTTTTTTTTAATTTTATAAAACTTTAAATACACAATTAGAATCTATTACACAGCAAATTATACTTATAATTAATTAATTCAAGTTCACTAATCTCTTATTTAAAATTTATACTTGTGTTGAACGACCGTGGTACATTAACAATATATAGATTGTATGGTAACATTAGTATTATAATTATTATGATTATAATTATAATAATTCTATGATATGACTGAACGAGGTTCATGAATATCATATATATTTCAGAGCAAAACACATTGATATTAATTTTGTATCCAATATTATAAGTAATATAAACAACTAATATTCACCTAAAAACATTATCTAGGCACTTTTATTAATTTCTATTGAAGGTTTCTATGTCAATTTGGCATGAATTCCCATTTTATCACACTAACTTCACTTGTCCAAGATGCTTATAGAAATCATAAGACCGATTTTATCAACACTTAGAATATACTTTAAAATGGGGGATTACATAGTAATGCTATTATAATTTATAATTACGGGCATAGCTGGATCTAAATATCATATTCCTTGAATTAAAAAATTACACCCGGACATGGTATTCAAACCCGGATTCAATTATGATCACAAGCTATCAGATAAAAGCAGTCACTTTCGACTATGTTGCCAAATGCATAATTACAATTGTATGAATGTGCTTATCATCATGGATAGCAACGCTCATATGTTTGATAATTATTGTTATAGTCACATCTAAATATCATATTATATAAATTGAAAAATGACACCTTGACATGGGAATTGAACTCGGGATGTTTGGCTACAATTGTAATTATCAAATATATTTTTGTTATTTAATCTATCATAATATGCACATTAAACAATTGTCATTTATATTTGGCAGCATAAAACCTTACCAAGTAGAAGGGGGCTGTGTTATCTGAATCGTGATCTTAATTGATCACACACATGTAGCTGACGATTTCTTCACATCCATCACAAAATCTGCCTTAACATATGAGTGAAGAATGTCTCTTGGGCATGGGAGATTTCCTGCACAGTTCATTGGTTAGAGCATTGGCGTACTGAGCCAAAGGTCCCTGGTTCTATTCCCATGTCCCGGCGTCATTTCTAAATTCAAAGAATGTGATATCTAGATGCGGCTATAGCCGTAATTATAAAATATAATGACTTTGATATTCAATTCATCAGATACGCTTTTGTACAGTTGCCATTCGTGACGATTCCTGGATAGTTCAGTTGTTGGAGAATTGGCATACTAATCCAAAGGTCCTGGGTTTGATTCCTTTGTCAAAGTGTCATTTTTCAATTTAAAGAATATACTTAAAAATACCTGAATTCAAACTGAGGCTTCTTTCTCTTATAGTAGTTAAGATTCGAAGACAAGTTTATTAGTGCAATCATTAATATATATTTGATAAAGCAGTTATCTGACAAACATTAATTAACTATAAATAAATTTATGTATCTATATTAACTTATTTTTAACTATTTTGAGATATAATTTCATATTGATTCATCTAAAACAATATTCCAAACTTCTACCAAGAGACTATTTATTACAGTTAACAGCTACACTGTTTTGTTTAAACATTCATAATTTTAAATTTTAAAAATTTGACTGAAATCCATGAAAAATTTGGTACACTTATATCCCAAGCCCTTTATTTTTAAAATATGATAGTAAAAATAAATGCCAATGAAAAATTGTTTGCAGTATTAAAATTGATAAGGTCCTACTTAAAATCTAAAATATGTTTGTATTGAGTTTTTCTGGTTTCAACTTCATGGTCAAGAATTTTTAGGCCTACTTTTGCTAGCGCAAAGTAGACATAATGCATAAATGAGCTTGTTTTGGGAAGTTTGGGGTTCAAACAAATCACGGTTGGGTGTACTGGGGATAGTTGCCCTCTTCAGAAATGTGGGTGAATTTCCTCTAAAATTTACCATCCTCATCCCTACCTGTTAGTTTAAATTTCTGAATATCTTTGACAGATAGTAACATGTATGTGAGTGCACACAAACACACATACAGACATGCACACTGACACACATCCACAAATTGAATTATTTGATTAAAAACTTTTATTCAAATATGTACATATGTAACCCTACGTTTATATTTTAATACTAATAATAGTATTACACCAGTTAAACTTAATACAAATAGCTTATAAAAAAAAGCTAATGTTAAAAATTAATTTTAAATCTACTTAACAAACCTCTCCTTTTTATACACCTTTTTTTCTTTGTGCATGTTAGCACTCTGATAGTTAATTTTCAAATATATGTACCTATAGTACTTTACTAGTTACTAAATAATATATTTTAGTGTTGATTAAATGTGTTAATAAAAATTATTTCTAGACGTTATTTGCCGACTAGGTTTATTTTGGGATTAAAATAACTTTCCAATGTTAATTTTTGTAAATATTAATTTCTTTTCTAATAAAGGAGCTGGGACGGGTGGCCTTGGTCTTTCAATTGAAGGCCCTTCAGAGGCTAAGATGACTTGTAAAGACAATAGAGACGGCTCTTGTTCAGTTGAGTACATTCCCACAGAACCTGGGGAGTATGATGTCAGCATTAGATTTGCTGACCAACATATCCCTGGATCCCCATTTAAGGTACAGCTTTTAATTTGTGACTAGGCCAATATTGTTATAAAATTTTCTTAAAGAGTAAAGATTTCGTTTTAATATATCAAATATATGCTACTAAAATTCCAGCCTGTACATTGCTTTAATAACATTATAAAATAAATTAAGTAACACACGCATCAGTGTGTGTACAGACAAAGGTTCCAGTCTCTTCTGTTTTTATATTCCAGTGACTTGAAGTTTGGTTTTGAATCCTGGCCAGGTGAAGTCATATTTACATAATGGTTTCCCACACTATTGCTCCATGCAAATGCAGTTACACTTCTTCAACATTATACCATTCTCATCCCTATTCTTTTATCATAAATATGTGGATAGCCACTATGGCTAATAAGACTGCTCATGTAAAATAAGAAATTTCCATCTTCATTATGTTGTTAGGAATTTCTTGATTTTTGAAATTTTTAACATTCATTTTTAGTGATTATGAGCCTCACTGAGGTAGTGTTGTGAGACAGGTCTTATTATAAGATGAGTACAATTGTTTAAGTGGGTAAGATAATATGGGTACTATTCGTCTATGGTTTGATTCTCTCAGTACAAAAAAATACAATTTTTGAATTTTATAGTTTATATTATTTAACACTCTGTCCTGAGTAAAGTAATGGTCCAATTTTATAGGTAGACAGACAGACAAGAAATTTACTTGGACTGAAGTAAATAGTTTTACTAATATAATCCTTATCTTCTAGAATTATATTTAAATAATTATATCATTATAATTTGTGATTATAAAAGTACACTATTATTAGTAAAATAAAGAGAGATAAATATAAATATATGTCTGACCATATTATACATTTTTATAATCACAATTGAGGTTTTAAACTCATTATATTTAATAATATTTTTTTATCAAAGCAAATACATTTTTGATATTCATATTTGTTTGTGCAAAGAAAGTGTAGATTTTATTTTGTTTGCTTATGTTCTAAAATAGTTTACAAATCTTAGTCTTCATAGTTATTTTAGTGAGAATTTTCATAATGTAATACTACTCGTATTTAGTACCACACATTTAATAAAAGTAAAATCTAATAAAAGTTATGTCATTTTGAAAAAAAAAAAAATCCCTATAATATGTTGAAATACCTTTTATTTTGAGGTTTTTTCAAATTTAAAGAACATCTCTTTTGCACAAACAATCACCAAACAAGGAGGATCTAAAAACACCATACTTAACAAAAGGACATTGTGTCAGTTAAGGTAGTGTTTCCAATTTTTGAATGGTGCAATAATGGTCTATTTATTTTCTTCAAAGCTGAAGGGCATTAGTAGCTTTTGGGGCCTTGTGAAGTCTGGGTTTGGCCATTAATTTTCGCCAAACATTTATAGACAAATGTAATAGTGTGTGCAGTAATGGCTGGAAAAACAGGGCTGTGGAGTCAGTTGAAGTCGTGAAGTAGTAGTCGAAAGCAATTTTGGGTTGAGTTGGAGTTGGTGTTGGTAAAAAAAAAAAGTACTGACTCTGACCTCAAAATGCAAATTTATAATATTTTAATAATATATAGTAACACTATCATTTTATTTTTATGCTTTTTTATTCCTTAGGACCAATATTTGTAGTTGTGATTGACAAATTTATTTAAATATATTATCACATTGCCAGAGAAGCTTCTCTTGAAGTCATCTGTAGTGGAACATTTTACTACAATAAATTTGTTATTAATTAATAATATAGCCATTTATGAAGGACTCAACGTCAGAGTCGAAGTGGAGTCTTCATTCAGACAATAGAAAAATAGGGTGTGTCGCAGGCTTTGTGCACCAACTCCACAGCCTTGGTTTGAAACACTGTTTGTAATTGGCACAATACACCAGTCTTGTTTTCAGAATTTTGTATCATATATTTTCTTGTAATATATTAGAAATAATTATGTCCATTTACATTATGAAATGTATTCCATGTTGAATAGAAGTTTGGAAGTTGATATTAAATAGTTTTTTAGATTTCTATACCTCCTTTCTTGGATCAAAAAAAAAAATGGTATCTACATAGTAAATTTTTGCACAAACACACAATTATTATAGGCACTAGTTGAGAATAAACCAATCTTTTGAATTTACAGTATTCCCTTTTAATAACTAAGACCTGGTCATGGACTTAAGACTATTACACTCTATTTAATTTCTGAGTGGAAACTCATATTTCACATTTTACAAATCATTCATGAAAATTATTTGTATTCAGGTTCCAGTTGATAAATGTGTAGATGCAAGTTTGGTTAAAGCTTATGGGCCTGGCCTGGAACCAAGCCAATGTCGGACAGGATCACCACTCACTTTCAAAGTCGATGCTTCAAAATCTGGAAAAGCACCACTTGATGTTAAAATCCGATCTGAACGAGGTACTGTATTGAATTTGTGAGTTAAAAAATGTACTTATAAGTTTAAATTGAAATAAATCGATAAAACATTCTTAAAAGTTTTTTTAATTTGTTGATATTCAAAATAATCATTATTTGAAATTTATTTTCACAACCATACCACCAATTCACAGCTGCATTGCTATCTTGGAGCTATACGGTTTTATACCCATATAGAACTGCTGTATTGGATTTGATTGGGGTATTAAGAACTCTCCCTTTGGTTTTAGAAAAATATAGAAAATAATTATAGATCTACTCTTGTGATAAACCTATTAAACATTTTAAATGTGGAAAGCAAAAACGTCGCTTGCTTCGGGATGTTGACTTGGAAGGCAATGGAAAATAACTTTAATGAGTCTGGATAGGCTAATTTTAAGATTTTTTTTTACTATTTATACTAGCAAAGTAACCAAAGTGACAGGTCCTAGATATGCATTGTAAAAATATCCTGATAACTAAATTTGTTTTAAATTTAATAATGAATTCATCACTTGATAGTACACTTGGAGCTATTAAGATACTAGATTTTAGTATAAAAAATACTACAAGAGATTGCACTTGTGTGCAACAGTCATAGTAATGTATAAATGCCACTAAACTTGCATAAAAGTGAATCACTACAAGTTATAGTCCACCTTGTGAGAAATATAGGCACTGTTGTGTAGTGTAAGGTTGCGCGTTGCGGCACTCTTCCTTACTATGACCATTGTAACTATATGCTAGTTGGCCTACCTCACGAATACAGCCTTGACTAGTCACTTGCATGCTTACGAAGTATCAATTTTTATTTATTTTTAGTAAACTACATAAGCAATCACAGTAAATTGTTAAAAAATCATTTGTAAGTTTCGTGGTAATAATGATGGTGCTATCAGAGAAAGGTATATGCTATTATCATCAAATCTTATTTGGAGGAATGTGGTTTAGTTATTTGTTCAGTAGGCAAATTCTCAAATGACTGAAGTTAAGTGTGAAGATTATTACAATTCTAATAAGTATATGTGTTTAGAAGAAGGTACAGGAAAGATGGGTATATGGCTTTTGAAATAAAAAGAACAGAGTTAACACATTACATAGCTGCCAGTGGACAAAGAGGCAATGGCTGCCTCTTGAAGAAAATCGATCATCACCACCCAATCACTCGAACTAGGTCTCATTCTATCAGAACTCATCAGGAGGGCGTGTGAAACATGAATGATGTGACATTTAGATAAGAACATTTAAAAGGAACTAATAACATTAAGTGCAAACATAGGAGAAGGACATTGGATGCAAATATATTATACTTTAAGGGAAACCTATATTTGCTTTCTGAGGTATTTTGTATGTGTTTATTCTAATAAGTTCATGTGTTTCTTATGTGTCAGAATCAATGATAAAGTAAAGTTAATAAACAGATCTTAATTTAAAATCTTTACAAATACATTTATTTCTGGCCACCATAAACATGTCACCCCAGGACACAGACAATAAAACAAAAGATACACAGCCTTACGGGAGTTTCACTGCACTACTGTAGCCAGGTTCAATTATTAGACACTGGGGACCACTAGTTGCAGTTCTCAGTGATTAAAACACTTCTAAGTGAGATATAATTAAACCCGCTCACCCTCTTTCAATTCAAAAACCTTTCCAGGCAAGTAAGGAAGTAGTGTGCATTCTGAGTAAGCTCGTTTGGGGTTTTGGTTTTGTGAAAGGGGAGGGTGGAAGGCTTCCTAAATCTAGCTTTGTGAGGCTGGCTTATTGACTTTATAAGTCAAATTTAGTATGCTCTCTAGTAGAACCATTTTTAAACTGTACTGTTTTTAAAAATGCCCGCTTGATAAGGATGCCTTCACTCGGGACTGGACGTAGCGATCCCAGTGTTTAAAAACTAAAGCTCTTCAAAAAAGTGTGTACTTTTAGCCTGGAAGCTGTGTATCTGGTGCATTTTTGTCTGTGGCCTTGGTAGATTATTTCTTCTTTGACTATAGTTTTATCATCATACATTAAAGTTAATAAGAAGTGTATTTGTTTTTATCTTTGCACGCCTTTTATGTAGGCAACAAGCCAAACCCATAGTAAGAGCCATACAATAGAGTTAAACATTCAATCAATTTAAAAACTAACCATTTATAATATAAAGTTAGATGATAGTGAAAATCAATATATGAAGGAATAATATATTATTAAACCAAAATTGACCTATAAGATATTATCTGAATACACATTGTATAGTAATAATGTCCAAAGTTACATGTTCTATTTTCTTCTTTTTGTTAGGAGCCTTGCCTCAACATCCTGTTATCAAGGATAACGGAGATGGAACCTATGATGTTACTTATACTCCACCACCTGAAGGAAGTACAGTGAAAGCAAGCGTTATTTGGGATGGAAAAGAAATTCCAAACAGGTTAGGACCATTTTTAGATATTTAGACACCTCATATAATATATAAACTAGATATAAGATTTATTATTCTTAATTTTTTTAATAAGACCTAAACTAAAATGGCATCTTTTATTAATTCTGAAATTGCATTTTTATAAATATTGTGCTGTGTCAAAACTTGGGTTTTAGGTTATATAGAGAGAGAACTTGATTGGTCCTGGCTGTATACACTATATATAAGGCACATAAATGTTTTAGAAACTTTAAATTACAACAATTCAAACAGATTATAGTATTTTTGGCTGTAGATAAATCTTTAAGAAACCCTAATGTTTGTAAGAACATATTTTTTTCAGGGTGGATTCTCAAAAACATATATTTATATTCCATAATCCTTTCCACCACAAAGAGTAATACGAAGAGAACGGATAGACAATTGTTTGATCATTTTTTAAACTAATTCTATAGTTTACTCCTATAAGATAAAAAATGTAATGGATGAGAACTATTTAAATGGTCAGGAGCGTTGGAACGATATGGATTGTACATGAACATAGAAAATATCAAGATAGTGAAGGTGGCTCAAAACACAAACCCAGCAAAGAAAGAAACAATCGATGGAAAGGAACTCAAAAAGGTGGAAGATTTCTGCTATGTAGGAAGTAAGATTACCGTAAATGGTAAGATCCAAGAGGCAATAGGATAAAGGATATGGAAGCGTGGACAATTCTACCAAGTGGATAAGGATATACTTTGCAATGGAATATAGGAAAAGAGGCCAAAACTTTGTAATAAAAGGCATATTATCATCCAATATTGACGTATGGCTCTGAAACCTGGACATGGACAAAGAGAGACTCAAGTAGATTGCAGGTAGTAGAGATGAGGTTCATGAGAGGTACTGAGAATGTAACAAGAAGAGACAGGATAAGGAATGATTTAAAAGTTATATCATTAGAAGAGACTGAAGAAAAGAAGGTTACTTTTGTTTGGTCATATGATGAGAATGGAAAAGGACAGAATGCCTAAAAAAGCCTTACAGAACAAAGAAAATGGTGGAAGACCACGGACCAGATGGATGGACCAAGCGCAGAAGGACATGGAAGCTAAAGGTGTGGATTGGAAACAGGTGACTGAGAGAGAAGTATGGAAGGATCAACAGGAATGGAAGAGGCTGTGCCAGACGACCAGCAGAGGTGGAAACATTGAATGATGATGGTAGTGATGAAGATTAAAAATTCCACTCCAAAGATTATAGCTTAACATGTGGAAACTTATACTTATACAACGTGTATCTAAAACATTGCATCAAACTTTGGCAGGCTATTCCTTGTGTGAAAATAGAATAGTTCACATCAGCAACATAGGGTCCATCTTAAATATTAAGGGCGTTATTCACCCCTAAAGATAGAGCTAAAAACGACTGTTGTGTGAAATATTATGGAAACTGCTTAGGGTATTACAACGAATCTTTGTATACTACTTATTGAAACCTTGATCAATAATAAACTAAATATGCTGTTACCGTTACCCACCCCCCATTATAAAAAAAAGGGGGGGTGGGTTGTAACATTTTTTCTACAATAAAATATGACAGAGTTAGTATTACTAATTTTGACTTAAGATTACAAAACATGAAGTAAAAATTAACAAATAAGGTGTCTTGGAGAAACTGTCTACCTTTCCCTGTTTCCACAATAATCCCACATGTTTGATCTCGAAGACAAGTGTTAATTCCTGCCAGGTAAGAAGCCAGGTAGTGAGTCAGTATAGCTGTTGCGTGGCCACCACGCTCTCCTTACCTTAATCCGTTAGACTTCTTTCTGTGGGGCTTTTTCAAAGTTTTGGTGTACGAGACAGACATTGAATCCGAGGAAGACCTTTTAGCCAGGATAGGTGCTGTATGCGATAAAGTTCAAGAAACCCCACGTGTTTTCGAAAGATTACACCAGTCATTGATACGCCACCTCAATTATTGCAATGATGTTAGGGGCCGCCATTTTGAACACTTTCTATGAATCTGATTTTGAAGCTAGGAACTTAAACATACAAGAACTACAATTAGTATTTCTTAATTTAGCTTTCAATACTCCAGTGAGTGTAATGATTAAAATCCCACCCATGTGTGAACTGTGTAAGCATAACTTACTAATGTGATAAATAGCAACACATGGGAGCTTATGAAGAAGATAAAGTATCTGAGTTTCTCCATCATTACACACAAACCAGCCTTCTTTACCAAATGTACATGATACAAATGGTTAAACTACTGCAGGGCAAAGTAACACTGCGATTCTGGTTGCCTACCTGGCAGGCATTTACACTTTTCTCTGAGCTCAAACTTGTGTGATTATCTTGAAAACGGGGAAAGCTAGACAGTTTCTCCATGACACCTTTTTTGTTAATTTTTAATCCTTGTTTTATAATCTCAAGTCAAAATTAGTGATACTAACTCTGTCATATTTTATTGTAGAAAAAACTGTTACAAACCCCTCTTTTTACATAACTGTATATTATATAATTTAAACAGAAAATTGGGGTTATTGAATGATATAAGATAAAAACTAATAAGTTGAAAAGCTATTTTTACTGTCGAGTATTAAAAAAATAGCACAACTTGTTAATTCCCTTTTGTTTGAGGCTCAATTGTAACAAGCATATAACTAGAACTGTTATTGGTAGAGGATTTATTTAATGAGCAGCATGCTATGCAACCAAACTATTGAAATACTAACACATTCATTTTATGACTACAAGGTGTGTTCAATAGCTCAAATCATATAAAAATATAGTTATATATTTTATAGCTTTTATTAATTGAGGAAAGGGTTAAGTTATATTAATCAAGATACTCTTAAAATGTTACCTAGAACTCAAGTTAGAACCTCACAAATTTATTTGGCTGAAAGAAAATCTACGAGAATTCTGTACACAAAATAAACCATCTGGATTTAATGGGGATAATACATTCCATTTGGTTTGCATTTGGTATTATTTGACTTATAGGTTGGAGTTCGAATCATAGCCTGGTGCTAGGGGTTGCTTAACTCATATTCTTCCCATGCTGATTCAGGGGCTCTTCCTCAGAACTACCCTCCTCAACCCTTACCACCTTCACTAAGTAGTTATATATCCTTGTATCCAAATTCATTAACTAAAAAATAATTTAAATCTTAGTATTTCTGAAAAAAATATGGATTATTAGGATTATGATTTAGGTCTACTATCACAACATAACCATAAATGTAATAAAGTAATAAAGAAGACTGTTCCTTTATTAAACGGTAAATATAAATGTGATATGATAGTGCCTCTTCAGTATAATCTGATACTAACTAAAATTAAGGAAATAAACCCTTTTCGTGGCTAATTCCATATGCTGTAAAAATAATTTAACTCTTCATTAAAATGGAATTGGTGGGATTTAGGGGCTTATAAGCTGTTAAAATTAGTAATGCAAATTATAATAGACTAATTAAAATAGGTTTAAGATGATTTGATTGAGATGAAGATATATTATGTAAAATAGAATGGCCTAAGGTTTTTTAGGGCAAATAGTAGAGTTATGTCAAACCAATTTAAATTAAGTTAGTTTAAGCTAAATGGGGATAGATTGATAATTATGTTGATTTATGATATTTATTTCAAACTTACATAGCACATGTTTATGAGCCACATTAAAAATTGTCTTATGGACCAAATACGAGGTGTATTCAGAACATAAATAATGTTTGACGGACAATTTTATTATTACTATAAAGGCCATACTTTAAACTACTTTTCCACATAATTTCATGTGTAACTACCAATGCGAGTGCCTAAGTCAATAAATATCAAATAAATGCAACTTGTCCTTGGATTTTTTATGCATACGTTTGAAGCTAAATAATACTAATGTATGGTTAAAATTTTCTGGATTTGTTTATTATTATTTCATTTTTATTATTTTCTTCCTTTTATATTATCTTTCCATATCAAGCCCTTCTTCACTCCCATCCCTCTTATTTGTAAGTGGTATCTAGTATTTTATCCTAGACAAATAAAATACAAACATAACTTGTTGATATATTTGTTGTGTGTATATAGTCCATTTCAGTTGAAGGTTCGCCCACACATTGAACCTAATAAGGTGACAGTTGAAGGTGTTGGTGTGTCAGGCAAGGGCATACCAGCTTCTATTCCTGCAGAGTTCACAATAAATACAAATCAAGCAGGTTATGGAGATCTAGACATTAATGTCAAGGTAAGAGCTTTGTATATTTAAACTAAATTGATAATCTTACCTTCTGAATAATAGTAATAATGTTAACTTTGAAACATATATATTTATATTTCAAAGTTAACATCATATATATATTAATTTGAATTGCTTATTCTAAAATATCATTTTCATAATCTTTGAATCCAAGTAAATCAAAGTTTTTCAAATGTTTTTTCTTAATTTACAAATTAGATCATAATTATATCTGACATCCTAGCTCAGTCGTTAGCATGTCTGCCTACTGAGCTAATGGTCCCGGGCTAGATTCCCTGCATGGCCAAAAAATGTATCATTGGTGAAATGTTGAGCCTCTCACATTGATACATTAAGGTCCGGGGACTGGATGTTGTGCCTATTAAGCTTTGACGAGCCTAGCAAGCCGATAGTGGAAAATGTATAGCTCGAATAAAAAAACTGACCCAGACCATAGGCTGGAAACAGTAATTCTTGTAAAAAAAAGATAATTATGTAGTAGAATGTATGAATTAGAGTGGTTGTAGAGGGAACCCATGAGTTTGGGTGAAATCCAACAATTAGTTAGGTTTTTGTTTGTATTTTTTATTACCGTTTCTTACTAACTGTTCAGGCTACACGCAAACACTTAGTTTTTGTTAGCACCGTGTCTTACTACCCGTTTGGGTTATACGCTAATGTACTAATGACGCTAATGGCTTAAGGGATTAGCAATGTTATACATAGATTAAGTGCACCCGCATTTGCAGAGAGTGTGTGGAAAACCAATATCAAAAAACTATCCTCGGTATACCTGATTGAGTTTCAAACCTTGATCTCACCATAGGAGGGGTCTAGTCCACTGGGAGAGAAGCACCTTAGACCATGCGGCCACCATTGTGGCTAACACTTAGTTCAAATGTTAAAAGGTGAAGAGACTTCCAGATAACTAAATACATTATACTTTTTCTTTGGAAAACAAAGAAATGTTAAAACCATCCCTTAAATTATTTTCCATCTATATTGTGGAAGGATGGTTTAACATAGCATGTTTACTTTTGCAGATTTTATTTTTTAGCCATTTGTTAAGTTTGAAAATACGGAGCAAAATATATCTTTAAGACTGTTCAAGTGTGTCATAAATTTATTTTAACAGTTAGTTTGGAAACCATTTGTACTTTATTGATTAATGAGCTTGTCTTGAAATGTTGAAAAACAGTTATGAAACATATTCAACATATTTATTGTAATTAATTTAGATTTTACAAACATATCATAAAACTTCAATAAACATGTTAGAACTATTAAATAGCGATTTAAATATTATAGAATGTTCTCAACAATGTTTGTTTTAAAAAAACTATCCAATCTATAACATACATTGAAATGGAGGAAGATAAGTACATAATACCACTATTTGATGGGAATAATTACAATAGTTGGAAGTTCAGAATGGAAGTGCTTCTGGACGAGAAGGACATATTGGATCATTTAGGGAAGCCACTGATGGAATGGCAACTCCCATTTACTAACGCGGAGGAAGATAACCAAGATGTCAAAGTAACAAAGAATACAACATTATTGGAGATCAAGTGAACAGATAAAAAGTGCAAAAGTTTTCTTGTGAAGCGAATTCGAGATAGCCAGCTGGAACATTTGAAGAGCAAAATTACAGCTTATGAGGTATAGACTAGTTTACAAAAAAGATTTGAAAATAAAGGGACAACCAATAGGATGGCACTGAATAAGAAACTGCATACTATGATGTATAGGCTATCTTTTGAAATGTTTAGTGAATACTGTCTCAAGATTTATAAACTGGAATTAAAGATTGCAGGTGAGCTGTTGGATGAAGAAGGGATTGTAATAAAGTTCCTATTGACCATGCCTGAAGAGTTTGAAGGAGTAGTATCAGGTCTGCAAATGCTTGGGGCTGATAAGATGTCTTTGGAGTTTGTTAGACCGAGAATCGATGAGGAAGATATGCCTAGGAATGAAAGTAAAGGAGAGAAAACTCGTCTAAGGATTCAACCAATGGCCTTCTCGGGAAACAGGCAAGAGGTAGTGACTGGCACTAAGCCAGGAAACAGTGGATTGTCTGGGAATGTATGTTGGAAGGGCAGGTACCCCTTCAAGTGTCACAAATGTGGAATTCAGGGGCACAAGAGACATGAGGGCTGGAAGCCAGGTGGAGGGATGTATGGAAGAGGACCAAGAGGAGGTACAAATCTATCAATAAACGCACACCTTGTTCAAAATGAAGCCGAGAAGAAAAAAATGCCTGCATATAGTTTTCTAGTGTGACACAATGTGATCAAGGTAAAAGTGATACGTGGGTTCTCGACTCAGGAGCCACTGATAATCTTACAATGAAGGATACTCCTGTAGTGAAGTGGAGAAAGCTAAATAAACCAATTGCGATAGGAGTTGCTAAATACAAAGGGTTCCTAGAGGCAAAAGAAATAGATGATGTATATGCACAAATTCAACTGAATGATAAGCTCAGAAAACTTTCTATTAAGGATGTGTTACTGGTAGAAAACTTAAAGTATAACTTAATCTCAGTACCAAAGTTAGAAATCCAAGGGTATAAGTGTGTATTTGAAACTGGAAAATGTACCATTTTAAAAGGAGATAGTGTTGTTGGAGTAGGAAATAGGGAAGGCACTCTGTACAAAATGTCGGTGATTATGGTAAATTCTTGTGATGAGGTTAATGCCTGTATAATTGAAAATAATGCTAAGTTGTGGCATGCTAGACTAGCCCATCTAGGGAATCAGAACTTGTATAAGTTGTCAAAGGTAGTGGATGAAATCGGGGAAATTAAAAAAGGAAGTAAGGAACTTTGTGGAATCTGTATAGAAGGAAAACAAACTGCAGCTTCAAATAATTACACTAGAGTAAGGGCAAGGAGACCGCTGGAAAGAATTCATAGTGATCTGTGTGGTCCAATTTCAGTTGGTACCTATGATGGAAACAATTGTATTCTAACCTTATTTGATGATGTTTTTCTACGCTTAATTCTTGTTTCGAGGAATCGGGAGGTGCGTCGTCCAGGCCCAGGGTGAGAAGTCGCTGCTGTAGTTTTCTACTTGAGAGGCATTTGATATGCGTCCTTCTTGGATCTGAGAGGGTCAGAGAGTGGTAGTCGGACAAATGATATGGTGGTGTTGAGGAGAGAGGGTCGTAACTGATAGGCGGGTTGCGTTGAGAAGAGTTGCGGGGGAACGTTGGGGGGTGAGGCGGATGGATATTGGAATGAGGCAGGGGTGAGAAGGGTTTTAAAAATATTGTAATGTTCCGCCCTGGCTTTGCGGCGTAGTCCTCCTTTACTACGGCGGTACTGTAAAGGCCTTGGAGGGGAGGTCATGAGAAGAGAGCGGAAAGTCGAGAAGGAGTTGGCAGACCGAATGGTTCTTGAGCGCTGAACGGGTGAAGAACAAGGAGTTGGCAGCCCGAATGGTTCTGAGCGCAAGGAAGATCGGAAGGGT
>CABFOW010001399.1:37002-55337 GCA_902141385.1 Timema californicum | reverse complement strand
ATATATATATATATATATATATATATATATATATATATATATATAAATAACTAAAAATACCTTATTGTCTATATCAAAGTGAAACAAGGTATAGTCTCTGCAGGAGGGAGCCATATTCCCACAATAATATATATGTTAAAATTGTTATTGAAATTCAACGGCCATGTTTAAATTGCTTAATTTATACATTTAAAGTAGAGCTAGAGTTGTAGTAAAGATAACTTAGTTGTAATTTCTCTGATTGCTACTGTTTCTTTTAATACTCTACATGTCGGTGACCTGGCGGTCTAGGGGTAAGGTGTCAGACTTCTATGCTGGCGGCCGGGGTTCAATCCCCGGTCCCGGCATAAATTTATCTGATTACCAAACCCTTCCTTCACCTCTGACAAGACATCTTGTGAATGTGGGGAATGCCGGGCCTCCACCGTGGTTCGGATTCTACGTTAAACTGTAGGTCCTTCATTTCATCTCACAATCACCCTACCATTACACATTAGCGTAAGTGCGTATAACCCGAACGGGTAGTAAGACGCGGTGCTAATAATAATAATAATAATAATAATAATAATAATAATACTCTACATCTTTCCCTCTATATTTTGTTACAAATAACATGAATATTTAAATGGTGCACACAAATGTGATAAACATTCTTTACAATTAGACAACTCTAGGGATTCTCCTGCAATGAGCATTCCATCTGTTCAAAGATGATACTAATAGTCACATCTCTGATTCACGGTACAAATTATAAACTGGTGCTTACTTGCAATCGAGCTTGGTCCAATTTTTCCTTTTAAGGTGGGGGTGTAGGAGACGCGGGAAAATGTCAGGATTTTTGTAGTTTTTATGTAAAAACTTTTTTCCGGTTAAAATAAATCAAACATTCCTCCACTAGCAACGTTTAGTTTAATTTTATTCACACGGGCATATTAATAGTTGTTGATTATCTGTCATGAGCAAAGCAGAATTGGATTACAAACTTTTTAAATGAATAGAAAAAGTATTCATTAAATTCCAGGACACCCTTGACACACATTCATCAACTGTTGATATAACCATGTTGGTGAAATTTAAACTAAACATTGCTACTGGAGCAATATTTTATTTATTTTGGACAAAGAAATGCTTTGCTATAAAAACTACAAAATCAGAATCCTTATCTCCTATCCCCTTCCTCCTTGCCTTAAATCTTTGTTCAGACAGTTTTATGATTTAATTTTTTTTGTTGAAAAACCACAGTTTTCAGTTTTAGATGAACCTCAATCCCAAACTCTATTTTTCGTGATTCCATCAGTCTGTGTGTCTGTATATAGGCCTAGAGCCGAAACCATTTTACCTATCGGTTTAAAACCCAATTGGTTTTTGGATATCTATATCTAACCCTAAAAGGTAGTTTACTATGGGCAAAAAGAAATAAATATATTTTCTCAACTCGTGCTCTAATGATTTTGATTAAATTTTGGTATGTAGGCAATGTTTAACTTTACAAACAAAGTGACATCTCTAATTTTCCTATGAAAAGGCCTTTAGAGTACTTTACATAAGCAAAAATTACCAATTTTTATCATATCTTCACAACTATTGAAGATATGATATAACATAAATTGATAAATTTGTAGAAATATGAGACATAAAAATCTTTTACTTGAAATATATTTTTATAAAACCAATAGTCTATGAGCTTTAAGCAAATAAAATTATTTTTATTCAGGTCCTTGAAAAATGAAATTGATTTTTATGCTTTTTAGTGGACAAAGATGAACTGTACCTCTTTTCTCAATGTTTATGCAATGGGGGATATTATTTCACCTATTCTCTTTGGTGAAGTATTCTGCAACAATGTATGTGATTTTTTTTACAAAATAATCTTACTATTTTTTAGTAAATCACTATTATTTTGAGATAAAAGAAAAAGTCTCTATTGTGCACTTTACCATTTATTTTTTCTTTCTTTTTACCTTACATATAGAAAATGCATTGTGATTCTCAAAACAATCAAACTCTAGATTTAGATGATTTCTAACGTTTCATGACCCCTCGAATCTGAAAAAGGGTTTTTCGCATTTCTGTTTGTCTCTCAGAGTAGAGTCTAAACTATTGTATCGATCGTGCTAAAAATTGGTATCTAGCCCTTTCATAGGGTTGCCCTGAGGGATTTTTGGAATTGGATATTCAACCCTAAAATTAAGGATAGTTTCCTTATGGGTGAAAGGAGAAAAAATAGTTTTTATCAAAACCGGTTCCAACAATTTTGCTTAAATTTCTTGTTTAAACATTGAGCTATATTACAAACAAAATGTATACTCTCAATTTTTGTTCAAAATGACTTTAAGGGTTCCGATCTGATGCATAAACTCAATTTTTTTTTATCATATCTCCACAACTCTTTGATATATGAAATTACTTATCAATGCATATATGTAGGTCTATTTATAATTAATAAATAATCTTTTATTTGAAACATTTATTTATAAAACAATTATTTTCAGGCTATATACAAATATATATACTTTTTAGCTTTTCTAACACTAAAGGTAAAATATTGGTACTGTAAAAAAAAATCTGATCCGAGATGTTGATGGATGTCAACGTTTCATGACCACCTGAACCCTAAAAAGTGTTTTTTGCAGTGCCGTGTATCTGTTTAACCCTAAAATTAATAGTAGTTTAATTAAAGGGTGAAAAGAGAATCTAGGCATTGATTAAGATTATTAATAGAATGGAAAGTTTATTTTCCCATGAAAATGGCTTTTAGGGTACTTTATAGAAGCAGAAATTTTCGTATCTCAGCAACTATTTGAAATACTAAATAACCTATCATTGCAAACTTGAAGTACTATTAAAAATAAAAAAAACTTTTTTTTTTAAATATATTTTATAAAAGCAATAGTTTCTAAGATATTGGCAAATATATTATAACAATTCTGTGCACTTAAGTTGTACGGAGATAAAACTTGAACTTTAACGCAGTAATTCTCTTATGCCATAAAGTAAGTAAATAAGTAAATCTCTCAAAAAGTTGATGTTCCTTTTCCTTTAACCTCTTTTGGGAAATGTACAACAATGATCTAACTCTAACTATTTAAACTCATTAGTCAATATTTCCTTTTTTATATCATATTCTGAAAATTGAAAAATGACACCTGGGCACGGGAATCGAACCCGGGACCTTCAGCTTAGTAAGCCAATGCTCTTACCACTGAGCTATCCAGGATTCATCCCGTGCCCATGGTCACTCTTCACTCATAGTTTAAGGCAGTCTCTATGATGGACGTACAGAAGTCGTCATATTATAAGTATGTGATTATATAATATCACAGCCATCAGACAATGCAGCCACCTGCGACTCAGTATATGTTATTGCAGCCATTTGACAATTATATTATAAATGTACAGGATTGCATATATTAATGAATCAAATAGCCGAAGCTATGCCTTAAACTATGAGTGGAGAGTGAAGAATGACCATGAGCACAGGACGAATCCTGGATAGCTCAGTGGTAAGAGCATTGGCGTACTAAGTCGAAGGTCCCGGGTTCGATTCCCATGTCCAGGTGTCATTTTTCAACTTTCAGAATATGATATCTAAATGGTGTTATCCTCACTAAAATGCATAAATGATAGCTTCGGCTAGGTATTTGAACACAGATCGCTCCTCCTTCGGAAGTTTAGTAAATTGTGAGAGTGACACCTGAGACCCTGGGCCCACCGAAGCAGGTATTTTTCCAGTCGAGAGGATCTTATTCAAACTCGGAAAGTGCCATTATTAGTCATTTTTAGACTTTGTTCATACTTGAATTAGTAAAATATATTAATTTTCACATAGGGTGTGGTTTTTTTTTTAATTTCCTCAAGATTAAAAAAAAGGCCTCTAGGGAATACTTTTAACTCATATCTGCTGTAAACCCACCATGTAGCAAACTGTGTAATATGAGTGCTTGATCCACACACAGAGGTGGACTTGGCAATGTTATGGGTCTTCCCCCGCCAGTCTTTCGGCGGTGTCGCCCACTGTGACAGATCTCTTCCTGCTGCCTCAATGGCAACATGGAGACAGAAGTCATGTGGTCATGAGTTCAGCCATGTGCTACATGAAATTTGTGTCAATTATTTTTATTTTGTTATTTTTCCAAGCCGCCATTTTGACATAAAGTTAAGATAGGTGTCACGCAGTATAAGAAATTGGAAGGGGAAACCCAGATGATAATTATTAATAGTTTTGTTATGAAAAAATAGGACACTAATAATAACAGACAGAAATAAATAAAATATAGTTACTAAAAGTTTAGCTTATGGAATATCAATGGGTGCAATTGTTTTAAGTGTATCTATAGAGTTGTTTTAATATTTTCTTACCTAGTTTCGGTTTTAGAACAAATATTATGATAGTTGATTTGTTTTAAGTACTACATATTAAAATGTATTAGCCTAGAGATATGAAAATAAAACATTAGAAAAGTCAAAGGCTCTGTATAATCTAAATTTTAACATCAAGCCATATAAAATTTGTTTCCTATACTTGCAAGGTTAAAAATGTTTAATGTAGGCAAAAAAAAAAAAAATACCCCTTGATCAATTTAGCAGGACATAAACATAAACACAAAAAATGACACATTTCATGGTACCTTTTCCACCGATCATGGGCTTGTGGCCAACTTTTTGTTGATGGATGAAAATATTTATGTAGCAGAACAACCTCAAAATGACACAGTCGCTGCCAAAGCCATGGAAGAACTAAGATGTCCTATTTTTTTTCTCTCGTTTCAGTAACCTATTTACAGACACACCAGAAGTAGCATTTAATTTTTTAACACCCAATGTTTTCTTACAATGTACATTTAACTTAAATTAGTTGAAAAATTACACCAAGTCACAGGAATCAAACCTGAAACCTTTGGCTTAGTGCACCATTTCTCTTCCACTTAGCTATCCCACTGAGTTATCCAGGATTTCCTTTGCTCAGGATCACTATTCACTTAAATTTAAGGCTGAGTCTGTGATGGACATGCAAAAATCATCAGCTACGCTTTAGCAATAAATTAAAATTGTGAACTAATTAATACCATAGCACTCTGTGACTTTGGGGGTCTGTTATGCTGCCAAATATACAATATAAGATTGTATCTAAAGCAAATTTCAACGAATATCAAAACACAGGATTACAACTTTAAAACAAATGGAATGAGTAATATATTAAAACATGATTTAGTAAACTATTAAAACCACTCAGGCCTATAAACCAAGTAAAAGCAACACTCAAGTCAAACACAAACAATTTTTGTTATCTAAGTTATTTATTTCAATATTTAATCACATACATTACTAAATGTTGAATACAAATAATATAATAATTATTTACTTTGGCCATTATGTGAAAATATTTCAAATGGCTTTGGTTTTAAGCAATCATAAACAACTGTTATTATATGCCACATGTTCATAACGATATGCAGCTATTACAGCACACGCTCATACCGTAGCAAACTGTGTGAATTAAAAGCTTCAAATTCTAATAAACATTTACATGATTTGTAGTGAGGAGTGTCATAGGGGTGATGACTTATTTGGTCTAAACTGCATATGCTGGTCAACCACACTGGCAATAAACCAGTGCCAAACCCTTCCTTCACCTCTGACAAGACATCTTGTGAATGTGAGGAATGCCAGGCCTCCACCGTGGTTCGGACTCCACGTTAAACTGTAGGTCCTCCATTTCATCTCACAATCACCCTACCATTACACATTAGCGTAAGTGTGTATAACCCGGACGGGTAGTAAGACGCGGTGCTAATAATAATAATAATAATAATAAACCAGTGAAACTTGAACTTTTTAACAGTATTTGTAATAAACATACAATTTTATTCCCATTTTTTTGAAAACAGCCTACCCATTAATATTTTACGCATATTTACTAATTAAACTAATATGTTAGGGATAAGAAAGGTTGACTTTCTGAAAAAGTCAATTTGCATGGGGGAAGAGTGAAAGACAATTTGGGGGGGAAACCTCTAGTTCACCCGAACATTATTTAAACCCTGATATCCCAATCATTGGCAGTCTAGTTTTTTTTTTTTTTGCAAAACTGGCCTTAGACCATTCGGCTACCAAAGCGGCTATAAACATACAATTTAGAACATGCAACCAGAATATAAATCCAACAATATAAACTGTTCAGAGTCTAGATGTAGGCACTGAGTGCATTCTGCAAGCAACCGTTTAATAACCAGGCACGTAATATTTACAACCCTGTTAAACTAGCAAGATATTTCCCTCACCCACAATCACAAGTCCCTTTCTAAGTCTGGTATATTATGCGCAAGTATAAACCTTTCCTCCACAGTTGTGCAACATCTTGGCAAGACTCTANTTTTTTTCTTTAATCAAAGGTGGAGAATGAATTAATGAGAAGAGCTCAAAGTATTTTTGCTTTGGTTAGTGAATCGAAACACACTGATTATATTTAAACTTTCTTAAATTAAGTGGAACAGAGTTTCAATTTTTTAATTAGCGATGATTAGTTTTGTCAGCTAGACATTCTAAAATGCTAGTGGACTTATACATTTCTACTACCGCTTATTTCTTAAAGTTTATTATTAATAATTAGTTAATAAATCAACATTGAGACTTATAAATATGAGAACTTCAAAGAGGAACTGATCTCATAAGGCAGATAGTCAATAAAAGATTACTGCACTATTTGATTAAGCATAATTGTAATTTATAGTGGTGATTTATTGATTTAAAATCACTACATTTCATTAGTAATAATGTGCCAAACTTAATTTTTTTATTAGTTATTGTTAAATATAAATAATTAAACTTTGTTGCACAATGAGTTTATTCTGAATTAATCAAGTTTTTTAATCTAGCTCCTGTTACTTATTTCATTTGTGACCAGTAATCCATTATTGCAAATATTATTTGAAATGTCTATATCATGAGATTTGCTGCACTTATATTACCGGATGGTCGTTTTACGCGTAAGCCATCTTCTATGCAAAAATTGTAGTTTTTCTAAATATATCCTTATTTTAAGTAGCTTAAAGAATGTCCTTACAACAGAGGACGATACAGATTTCCATTCTCTTTAGCCTTTTGCCTCCCTGTGATCACTATAAAGTTATATCCTCACATGTTCTGAGTGATACCCCCTTTATGAATTACCGAGAGATCCAGAAGAACTCACTATTTATAAATATGCATTCTCTCCTTAGTGTTTTTAAAAGGGTTTTACTGTAAGTGAGGTTGTTATAATATGGGAGGCTGTGACCACCCTTGAATGAAAATACAAATCACTCATAACACTTGGCCACTCTTGTTGGGATGGTCGAGATTCACCATTGGCTGGAGTCACTGGTGCGGGATTCCCAGTCCAAGGTTGCCAAATTAAGGAAAAATTCTTAAAACCTATAAAAATCAAGAAATTTAAAACTTCCAAAAAAATCTCTGGAACCTGTAAGGGAATTTTGTAAATGACAATGGAAAATGTTGTACAGGGTGATTAATCCAGAATAAACACTTATTTTTTTAATTAACTCATCATTGGAAAGTCACATTTGAATAGTGTAAATTGTAAAACATACCCTGGCCCATGACAAATTAAAGTTTCTCATAGAAGATACTGGAAGTGCCCACCGCCAGCGTCCAGACACATATTCACCCGATGCTCCATATTGGCGAATGTACGATGTAGCATAGCGATGTTGATAGCAGCAATTTCACGTGTGATGATGTATTTAAATTCCTCAATCGACCTTGTCTTGTTGGCATAAACACTGCCTATTAAAAGTCCCCATAGAAATAAATTTGAGGGTGTCAGGTCAGGAAACCTAAGTGGCCACAGTTTTTTGGAGATAATTCTGCTTTGGAAAAAACTGTGGATTTGTACTTTGCTACTATTGGAGGTGTGGCAAGTTGCACTGTCCTGTTGGAAGTAGCCATCTGAAAGTTCCTGATCATCTAACTGACTCACAAATTCATTAAATATTTCCAAATATTGGTCACTATTCACAGTGTCTTAAAAAAAACATTGGCCCAATGATACGGCGATGAGACACCAGACACCAATTTTTGCTGGATGCAATGGCTCTTCATGGGTGGCGTGGGGACTTTTGGTGGCCCACACCCATGTATTTTGCTAGTTTACATAACAGGACAAATGGAACCATACTTAATAAGTAAACCATGCTATGTCCAACAGGGTGGTGTTTTAAGCAAAAAATTGGGAAAACCATTGACAATAAGCCAGTCGCTATGCCAAATCAGGTGGCTGTAGCTCGTGCACAGCCGTGATACGGTACAGCTTAATCTTTACCTATTTGGCTGCTCTTTGATAGGTTGAATACGACCGTCTAGTCTCTTGGGATAACCTCCAAAGAGCTTTTCTTGGGGATGGCAATACCCGCTGCTTCACATCCTGTATATGGTCGTTTGTCATCTAGGGATGACTGCCTGTATGCAAATCCACCAAGTTTCTCGTCTCCAGCCTACTCGCCAAGTTCGAGATGGTGGCTCTGGTGGGTAGTGTACACCCGCCAAATTTATTCAGATACCCCCTCCAACGCTGTTTGAAAGAACTGGTCACCCAGGACTGACACACAATGAACACATACTCTTCAATTTAGTACACCATATTTCTTCTGCCAACTCACACTGTCTGATCAAACACGCTCCCCCACTAATGTCTAGAGAGATGGGGTGTCGTTATGGCGCCCAGCTGGCCAGTGAGGACACGTGTTTGAAGTAATGCATGTTGACTGCTTTGTTATGAGATAGATAACCATCCCATTAGTGTTTCATACTCATATTATATTCTACATAGCTTATATTATACAAAATAAATGTTCAGTCCCGGGTGAACCATCCTGTATTTGGCTGTCTTGGTAAAATAAATGTCATTGAATCCTTTTAAAATAATGTTTTTCTCAAATTCTTTGTGTATTTGTTTATGAGTGGATTTCAAAACTAATGTTTTTTTTATCAAATTGAGTGTTTTGCTCTTTTTTTTAAACAATTTTATAAATATGGTTATGGGTTTCAGTCAATGAAATTTGTATTTTTGGATTAGGGAATTTTATTCGGGAGCTTTGATGGCCACCCTGCATTCTCTCTTGCCGAGAATGTGAGTGAATCTACTTTAAGCAACCCTTTTCATCCCTACCTCAAAATAACCCTCACCTTCACCATTGGCCACATGTTCTAAGGCTTCAAGCTTTTAATACACTGGATTGCTTTTGATAGGGATCTTTAGGTTCTAATCTCAGATGTTTCTACAATGGTAGTTTCTTAAATGCAATTTTTCACTGATATTACCCCCCCTCTCTTGCACTAATATGACTTCACATCCAATCAGGGCCCGCCTTAGGCTTTTTGGTGTCCTCTGCGAAAAAGGAAATTGGCAACTTCTCTACCCCTTCATGGTGATTTTTTTTTACTATGACTAAGTCTGTTTTCAAAATTTAAGTGAAGTACAAAGAAAAGGCAGGAAATAAAAACTGTTCTTTCAAAAATGTTCCACAAAGGTCCTCTTGTATTTTTTCAATAGCTTATATAATTTTAAAAATTTGACGTAATAATATGGAAACGAAATTAAGGAAAAAAAATTTTTTTTAGAGAGTTGTCTTTTTATTAATTGATAAATTTGGTAATTTTGTAATTATTTCAATTTTATGGTGGACTTCAAAAGGAAAAAAAAACTCATATCAGAATCACATACCTAATCACACCGTTCTCTTACGGGGTATGCAAGAAACTGTGCATATAGCTCAAAAAATAACTCCATTCTTGATCCATTCTCACTAACTTTCTCAAACTTTTCCTATCCTTTCATACTCCATTCGCTACAACAACATTCATACACCGAGTCATGCATGCTATTTATTCTTGAAATTATAATTGTTTCTACTTTTCACACATTCGTCTACCAAATTTTGCCACGTCTTACATAGCCTACCCCTTTATTTTGATCTACACACTCTACCTTCATATATATTTGCTTCGTCACTCAATCCACTTTCATCAGAATAATTAAAAAAGGTAAAATCACCGACTCACATAGTGATGACATAATGTAAAATTTATTTTTACCCATTTTGTTTTTTCAGTAGTTTTTCATCAACATTTCATACCTCAATCATATTTATTGACAAAGTAGTATATTTATTATAAGCATTTTTATTTCTATAAAAATTTACCAAAGCCATTATTTCATAGCAATAAATGATGAAACCTTAACGATTTTGAATAGCTTGAATTTTATTTTCACCCACAGTTAATATTATTTATATATTTTAACAGTGGATCAAAAAACAAGAAAATATTTTAAATGTTCATGTATTTTTAAATATTTACTGTTTTTAGCAACTCAATATACATTCTACATTATTTTATATTATTAATACTTATGTAAAAAAAAGGAATTGACAAACACGAGAAAAACAATGTTTTTTCCCTTCCCCTTGAGTTGTGAATAATCTAATTTCACATACAATTATATTTGATGAATTAAATAGTCAAGCTATTATATATTGTAATTATGGTCAGTCCTGGATTTGACTGCACTTGCGTCCATGGGCCCAAAAAAATATTTTGCACCTTTTATTCTACAATACATTGAAAACCAATGAAAAATCTATTATTTTTCTAAACTATTTAAAAAAAACAGCACTTTTTTTATACATTTTTAATATTGTATACACTTATAAAAGTAATAATAATATATATATTATTATTATATTAAATAGTATAAATATTTAGTAATAAAAACACAAGGAAATAGCTATAAAGTTGCAGATTGGAGGGATTTTTTCAAATGTTCATTTTCCAATTAAAATTGCAAAAATTAAGAAATAAACTAATTAAAAAAAATTTTAAAATCATTATTATTAGATTTTCTGTCTTAAGACATGTTCATTCCTTGTGTCAATGAAACTTAGAAACACATAAATTTGAATAAAAAATATAAACAATTTAAAATATATTTATTTTAATAAATAATACAATAAATAATATTTATTAACTCATAAATAAATGGTAAGGTGGGGTATTTTGCTTAAACATGGTGTCTACCATGCAGTAAAATCAGGGAGATCTGGAATTAGCCAGGAATTTGAAGTTGTCGTGGAAAAACGGGGAAAATGTTGTTTTACTCAAAATATGAAATATAATAGTCAGTTAATTACAGTGTGTTTCAAAGTATGTGTGTTTTTTTTTTGTAGCTGGGTATTATATTTTATATTTTTTATAATTATTAGTAGACTATGTTAATACAAATAAAAAGTACTGTTTATTTATTTAAATTTCAAAACTTATTATTACTCATGAAAAAAGATTAACAAAAATCCCAAGGGGGGATTGAAGGGTGGGACATACTTTTGAGTCGGGAATTTTAGGAAATGATCAGGGTAAATAAGGGAAAAGGTCAGGAATCTCTTTGGTCAAGTTGAGTAGACACCTTGTAAAGATATTTTTTTTAATCTCCTCTTCTTTTCTTGAACTAATAACAAATATACATTAGCCTACAGATAGAAAGGTTTTCTTCTCGCCTTTTTACTAGCAATTAAAGAATCACATTTTCATAGTTCTGTTTTACATCATTTTCAATTGCAAGGACTGCTAAAAGATTTAATCCTATCTTTGTTCATGGCAATCTCGGATAATTTTAAGCTCTTGCAATAACAGAAAAATACCTTTCGACTGAGCAGTAATAGCTGGACTAGTTAAGTAAATATTCAAGCAGAGACAAACATTTGGATAAAGATGATGAAAGTTTTTATTTTTGTTTAAAATAGATGAATAGGAGCAAAACCTTTTCGTCATCTAAACTTTTAAAGAAACTCTTCAGGTGAATACATTCAGGGGCAAATGAATCCTCGATAGCCTATGAATAAAGCTGCTGAAGTTTATTTGCATATTCGTGAATTTCAATGGCATCTATTTCAGGAAGCGATGAAAAAAAATATGAATTTTTCCGAAAATTCTGCATTGAAATATTGAAGTGTGTGTAAATATATGTTCGTGTTTATGCAAATTTCCATTTTAGTCATATTGAGATTTACTGGTTTTTCTGTTCCGAATCTGAATCTGAATTGTTAAAAAATCATTTTCTCTTTGTTGTGTGTTCAGGCTGCAATCTAATTTCAGAGTCTTCACCTTCTTTCAAGATACTTCGTAGCTTGTTCTCACCCAAACTCTTGTATATTTCAAAATAAATCTTCATTTCTACAAGGAACGTAAGAAGTGAAGTGTAGAGGCAGTAGAGATGCCCATATCTATAGATTGAAGCTTTACACTCACTGCATTAAATCTTTTGGGTATAGAATTTCAAACAATCATAAAGGCCATTTCAAGAGAGTTTAGTTTTTGAAAAAGACTTTTGTTTCTGACTTTGTTAACAACTTCTCACCATTGTCTCTTTCACTTAGCTTTAAAGATTTAAAAATTGCAATCCAATCTCAATTCAGGTTTTTGCTTGCTTCTTCTATAAAATACCGGCGAGTTTTACTAAGTGAGTTCAGTACTAAATGCATATAATCCGAATGAGTAGTAAGACGTGCTGCTAATAATAATAATAAAATTCAGTACTAAGTTGTTTGAAGTAAAAATTGTGTTTAGACTATTCCGACTATAGGTGGAAGAAGCAAATAAATTTTATTTTTATATATATTGCAAATATTCAAAAAACATATTTGTAATTTTATATCGTGTATCTGCACTAGAGCCCACTAGTGAGGGAGTGGGCTGAGCTTGAAAAAAAAAGCAATAGGCTTGGCTTCATTGGCTGGGACCTTAAGACCAGAGCAAGCTTTGACCATGTTTTCTACATTATCATAAGTTTGACTGCAACAATTTTGTACATCCAGCTCACGCTTTTCCAAAAATGAAAACAAAGCATCAGCCAATATGTGAGCAGTGTGTCCAGCATTTTTCGTGAATTCTCCAAAATGTTCTTGAGGTGAACCATCATTGTTTACATATCAAATGATAAAAACACACAACTTGTCCTTTGCACAAAATACCTTGAGTTGAGTCCACATTTAAAGAAAAATATGTAGAGTAAGTTACCTATCTGATCATTTAATTGGTGACAGATGTTGCCATAATCGTTAACAACTCTTCATATGTAGAGGATGACAGATGAAAAGTATCTCCTTTTTCAGGATTTCTGTCCTGTTATGAGATCAAAACACATAATAAAATGTCCATTGTGTATCGAGCCAAACACTTCATCATCTCCCCAAAATTCCAAACCATTAAAAGAAAGTTTTTTACTACATAAACTACCCTCTGAAGCACACACCTCCAGTATCTAAACTATTTCTCTTATCTAATCTTTTCCTCTAATTGTATGATCAATTTTTGGTCAATTTTACACAGTTCATTTCCTATGCTCTTAAATTCTAAAACACAATCACGATGAGTAGTAGAGTTTTCAAGTTCAGCAACCCGTTGATTGGTGTGCTTCCAGGCACTGAAACAACTTGTTGCAAATTGCAAACAGTTTACAAGGAGAGCAAAAAACTGAAGTCTAGCTACACGAATAAACTAAATAATCACATTCCACCACATCTCCTTTCAACAGTTTTATTTGAAAAAGCTTTTTGAAAGGAGCCTTTACTTATCCGGATACTTATGGTTAGACTTGTTAAAATCAACATTCTTACTTTGATTAAACCCATGCTTTATCAAATAGGGTCTGGTTTTATTATTAATATTCTAAAAAACAGGATCAGCAGTAGTTTTAAAACAGTCTGCTTCAATTTGGTCAGAAAGATCTATATCATCTAAAAAATTTCCTTTTATATCATCAAACTAATGCAAACTTAGAAATTCTACATTTACACTTTCACTAATGCTGGCTTCAAAATCAACATTTTTTAGTACCCTAACTTGAGAAAGAAGATTCAACAGGTTTTGTTACCTACTTAGCAAGATAGAGAATAATTTGAATGTCAGTCGAAGAATTGCTTTCTTTTTGTTCTTTCTCTTCTTGGAGCTTTCTATTTGCAGCCCCCACTCAAACCCTTTCTTCCATTTATTTTAACAATTATTTATAGTAAAATACTAAAATTAGTTTAAAAAAACTTGAAGCTTATGAAAGAGAAAAATATTGTTATTTGAAATAAAATGTGATAGTTTAACAGTTTTAAAAGAAACTCAACTGACTACCTATATAAATACATATTAAAAATAATGTGAATAAAATACAAATAAATAATTGAACATTAAATAAAGAACAAAAATACATTGCTGATTCAAACATTCTCATCAGTTCCAAATTTCCCTTTAGTGTCAGAAACTTCACTGCATCATACCTTTGATTCGGCGTGCATTTTAAAAATGCTATCTATGAAAATTGGCCGTCCTGGGCCCGAATCCAGGACTGATACGGTTATATCCACATCTAAATGGAATCTAAATTAATACATGTACAGTAATAGATAATATGCAAGGTTAAAATTAATCTAATATGCATTCATTACTAATATGATGAATATTGTTATTAAAAGAAATCAGGCAACAATGATTTTATAAGGGCCATCTTTGATTTGTACTATAAAAAAACTTTGTATTGTTTTAATTATATAGGCCTACGTTCAAGAAATAAAATAATAACACAGACCATTATTGTTGTTTGTGAGGATGGCTTCGATAGATTCGATTGCAGGTGACTGATAGATCTGATAGATTGGGGTTAAAATCAGAGTTATGTGTACTGAACGTGTTTTTTCTTCTTAATTTATTTTTACCCGCTTCGTTGGCCGCGTAATCAAAAGTTTATCGCCCACTAAAACGTGCCGCGTGAAACCACCTTGTGGAAATTCCGTGCCGGAACCCTCGAGGTTTCTAGAGAAGAATTATTTCCTTTCGGTGCGTTGCGTTGCACCTGGGTGGGCGGTGGTTGTGGAAGGAACCCTGGGAGGAATACGCTCTCTTGTTATTCCGACACCATTCGGGTGCGTTGTCTTAGTACCGGCATGTCTCAAACTCCAACTCATGATTTTTTTTAACACCGTGCCTTAATACCGTTTGGTTTATACGCTTATATCTTAATTACGCTAACGGGTTAGGGATTATAAAGGTTGTATTTAGAGGAAGTGAACCCGCATTTATGTGAAAGGAGAGTGGAAACCCATTTAGGGAAAACCACCCCCAGTTCACCCGAGTGAGATTCCAACCTTGATATCCCTGTCTTCAGCAATCTAGTCCAACACGAGATTAACGCGTTAGACCTCGTTACCACCCATGCGGGTTATTCTTACTGTTGATGTTGATGAGTAAAATGCACATTATATCGAGGTAGAGTCTAAAATTATGTTTTCATTGTGTTTTTCCTAATAGATTTAATTAATTAAAAATAGAGGAGGAAATTGATAAACAGAAGATAAATATTTACTATAACATTTTAACCAAATTAAATCTATCGATATCAAAAAAAACTTACCTTAACAAAAAATAACTCTCACTTCTTAAACAAAATACTGTTATGTGCAAACGAATTCGGCCATTTAAACTAATTTTAAAGTACTCTACACAACTTAATTTAACATCTATAAGAAACTATTACAGTAGCCCCATGGCTTATTTGGTGCTGACTGACAGCTAAAAGCTTTGAAAAGTTACCAGACCAAATTATGTATCCCTACGCCGAACCATATGATCTGCAAAAACATGTGTTTAACAGCTTTCACTTCTGACAGTCAGAATCTAGGTATATACCTAAATGTTGACGGTCAGAAGTCAGCTGTGAGCTGTCAGTCAGCACCAAAGAAGCCATGGGGCTACTGTAGATTCTCACAATGAATGACGAAGAGGTGGTGTTATTAGTTAAAAGAATACTCCAACCTATATAACCTAACTCATCCCAAGTACCACGATAGTTTGGTGAATTTTCCACACGGGGGTTCCGCGCGGCGCGTCTTAGTGGGCGACCAGCATAACGCGCTGCTCTCGCTCTAGATTAGACTGCTGGTGATGGGGAAATCGAGGTTCGAATCTCGGCCGGGTGGACTGAAGGTATTTTTTTTCAAACGGATTTTACACTCTCTCGCCACGCAAATGCGGGTACACTTTCTATAAATATAACCTTCCTGATCCTTAAAACTATTAACGTAAATAGTACATAGGCGTATAATCCTAACGGGTAGTAAGACGTGGTGATAAAAATTAATGGTTTTCCTCTTTCCCATCATGCAATTGTGGGTACATTCATAAATTTGATCTCTTACCCTTAACCCTATTAATGTAAATATGCGGGTAGCATAAATGGGCTGTAAGATACTGACTACAAATCCCCTTCCAAGAAATTCTGTGGTTTCCCTCATGAATTATAGGGAATTAAGAAATAATTCCCAACTATCGCGTACATACTTTCTCAAATTGTGTTTCTTGTATTAATCAAATACCTACTAACCGTAAATTTAAATACACATTTAGGTTTTAATGTGAAATCACTTGTCCAAAGTGAATTTAAACCGATTTTTTTAAAAAATTTATTTTAACTCGTAAAATGATTTCCCCCATCTCACTTCCACTCTCTTATTTTGAAGACTACAGAAAAACGTACTACGCATGGCTCAAGCTATATTATTACCTCGTTAAGTTAAAGAGTTATCCGTGGGGGGAGACAAGCTCCACAAGCTATAATTACGAGCTTTTCCCGACGCGAAGGAAGACAAAAATACTATATCGTGGAATTCGTTCTATTTTCCTGTTTGTTGAATCTTCATCGAATATTGGCGGTGCATGCTCAGACCATGCTACAAGAGTTTGTCTGGCGTTTCTCATCTTTTTACTACTTTTTAATGTTCCGTGAAGCGTTTACTTTGAAGGTGGTGACCGGCAATATAATTACGTTTCTTTTCAAGGGAAGCTCTAGTGTATTTATCCACGCACCTGGAAAATAAGAAGAGCGAAAAAAAAAAATATTTAGCACCGCGTCTTACTACCCGTTCGGGTTATACGCTTTAAGTACTAATTACTCTAATGGATTAGGAATTGGTAAGGTTGAAATAGAGGAAGTGAACCCGCATTTGCGGTGGAGGGAGAGTGGAGAGCCATTTAGGAAAAACAACCCCCAGTTCACCCGACCGATATTCGAACCTCGATCTACCCATCCTTAGTAGTCGAGCTCAACACGACTAGCGCGTTAGCCAACTACGCCACCGAGGCGGGTAAGAGCAAAAAAAAACAACAGGGAATTTCACATCAACAAAAAAAAAACTTTTATGCTATCGACTTTTGATAATTTGAATTGTATGAATAAATAGGGGGCCCTTTCACAGAAATGGAGTAGAACTAAACACACCGATTCGGGCGTGTAGTTTATAACCCCTTCCACTACCCCCCCCCCTTCACCCCCTTACACACAGAGAAACATTTCGCCTAAAACATTAGGTTGCCTAGCGATTTAATTTCCCATCAAATCATCCAATTCTAAATACCATTTACAAAAATTCATGAGAAATGAAATTTAATTATTCAATGAAGTGTCTGGAAAAATGAGAATTTATTCTGGAAACACGGGGTATTGTCTATTAAGGAAACGGTGGCAGTCCTGTATAGGTTATATGTGAAGGTCAAATAATAAATTGTGCAACTGTCACTTGAGATAGATAGGCCTGCACTAGATATAATCTGTGAGGAAAGTGATATTTTTTGCACCACGTCTTTTTATCTGTTCAGGTAATACGCACATGTACTAATTACACTAAAGAGCTAGGGATGGGAAAGGTTAAATATAGGTGGTTTACCCGCATTTGTGTGGGAAAATCTTGGAAACCATTTTGTAAATACCACCCTCGGCACCCGACCGGTATACCAACCCTGATCCCGCTGTCCCTGTCATCGGCAGTATAGTTTAGCTCGAGTGTGACGCCTTAGAGCTTAGACTACACGGTCACCGAGGAAGGTCCTCTGCCAATTGAGCCAAGGGTTTCGAGCAGTAGCGGATTTAGGTTTGAGGACGCCCTAGGCCCGAGACTATATGGCGCCCTTTTTTTTGTAACAGTATATATATATATATACATATGTGTGTGTGTGTATAAAAAATGAAAATAAGAAGAAGAAGAAGAAGAAATCTAATTCAGGTATAAATTAAACATTTATTTTTTTAACATAACAATTAAATATAGAATTAATAATAAATTGCTTGTAATTAAAATATAAATTATTTTTATTTGATTAATCATATAATAAATTGTTTTCTTGCTTTCGTCCTTGCGAAAATGTCAATGACCTCCTCATACTTAATTTCTTGAACCAAATTGTGCTTCAATGGTTAGTAATGCAAGTGCATTTAGTCTGTCTTGTTTCATACTTGCACGCAAATA
>CABFOW010001399.1:16538-36675 GCA_902141385.1 Timema californicum | reverse complement strand
AGGGAAAGCGAGTTAAGGACAGTGTGTTTGCAGATTTTATAGCAAATCTTTTTTTTGGGGGACCGGGATAAATCAAATAACTATCTAGTAGAAACATAGAGCTTAATTTTCTTCTCAATGTGATATAAACACTTATTAAATATCTGTCAAGGGTGTCGTGGAATTTAATGACCAACTTTTTATTTTCATTTAAAAAGTTTGTCATCTGATGCCATTATGTTCATGACATACATTCAACATCTGTGAAGAAAATTAAACTCTTCTGTTTTTATGGAGCAGTATTTGTTTTATTTTTACTCGCCTCGGTGGCTTAGATGGCTAACGCGCTGGTCGTGTTGAGCTCAACTGCTGAGGACGGGGAGATCGAGGTTCGAATCTCGGTCGTGTGAACTGAGTGTGGTTTTTTCCTAAATGGTTTTCCACTCTCCTTCCACGCAGATGCGGGTTCACTTACTCTAATTCACCCTTCCCAATTACTATTCCATTAGCGTAATTAGCACTTAAAGCGTATAACCCGAACGGGTAGTAAGACGCGGTGCTAAATATTATTGTTTTTTTTTTAAACACTGCAAAAACACTGGCCCTTTCTTGATTTTACTGCATCCTCACTTTACGAGTGAGTGTTCTGACTTGTCATGCATTTTAATGTTCTGACACTCCCGTAGAAACGAAATGAAATTAAGAGAAAAATGAACCCTAAAACCTTGTATATTGAAGGACAGTGTAGTACGAATGGATATTTTATTATAATTATTATATTGAGTCACTATGCTAAATAGTTTAAACTTTTGCTTAAAGTGGAAAAGGCATAAATAATACAAAAAGTTTGAACAGTTATAGGTAATCAGTAGCTTTGGTATAGTAGACTGTTTGAAGTGTTTGTCGCTGCATACATTTTCTTTGGTGTACTACATCGATTGAAGTTCTAACAATATGCCTATATTATGTTCCCGATAAAATATTTAAAAGTCTCAAACTTTCAAAATACCATCACTAATTACTTGCATTGTCCCTCATTTTAATACTACACCCATAGTCTCTAGTTGTTTTATTGTCGAATAGCCCAATTTTTTTAAATGTGGAAATTATAAAATTGTGTAAAAATCTTAATCTTCGTTCACTCACACTGGGTGAGTGCCCAAATCTGAAAGGTACTGCATGTGTTTGTTTGCTATTTAAAGCTCTTAAAACAAGCAAAAAGGCGTGTAGTTTGAACGGGTAGTAAGACGCGGTGCTAAAAAAACCATAAGCAAAGAGGTTATTGGAGCCTGGGATTGCACTTAAGGTGAACTCAAAAACCTCTCCTGTATCGCGTCATTTTGCACCACGGAGAGACTAAGAAACTTGCACTTTGTGGGGATTCGTCTCTCATAAGTGGACATGATCTAATAATTATTCTCTGAGTAAGCTATTGGGTTGTATTGAAAGTTCTCGCATATTACTGACAATCTGAATACTTTAACGACCTTTTGGCTTTTCAAAGTCAAGAGATGTGTGATAAAAGCAAGGCCTTTCGAATTACTTTATGAACGAAAGAACAGGATAATTTGCCGTTTGTGCCGAGAAGATGTTGTTTTGCAGGAATTCCTTGATTTCACGATATATTTTCTTGGAAACATCTTCCGACTGGGAGTCATGTGCGCTCTCTCTATAAATAGCCCCTCCCCCTTCGCCCGAATATCCTGTTGGTTTAGAGGGGGATTGGGGAGGGGTGGGGATGTCGGATAGTATGTTGAAGAGCTCCACTGGGGTGCAACCGTTTTCAAACGCTTTCGCTCTTCAGCTGTTCTCCAATAAACCAACAAGCCGTTCGAGTGAGCGATGCCAACATTTGAGAAAATATTGCAAGGATTAAATAAAGAATAAACTAGGAAAATCAAGCTATTTTCAATAGACAAAAAACAATTATTAGAACAACAGTATGGTGTAAAAGTCAGATTCCCCTTGCATAATAATTAATAAAAGAAGAAACTGACTATGGTAACATCCGTGTGTAAACAAGAATAATTCCTTCACTGAGAATAATTTTCAAGTTTTTATTTTCAACGAGCTTTTTTTACCTTCCACGCTCGAATATTGAGTATTTCAATACCCACCTTTATATTTTGTGTGAAAGAAGCTAGAAATGACTCGTTAGCTATTTGTAGTTTACCACCGCCATCTTTTCGTTAAATTTTCAACTCTAGTCTATTTAAATTTGGCGCTTTCCCGAGCTTACAAAAACGTATCTTTGCGATACACCCGCCTCGGTGGCGTAGTTGGCTAACGCGTCGGGTTCGCGTTGAGCTAAACTGCTCAGGACAGGGAGATCGAGGTTCGAATCTCTGTCGGGTGAACTGGAGGTGGTGTTTCCTAAATTGCTTTCCACTCTCCCTCCACACAAATGTGAGTTCACTTCCTCAAAATTCAAATTTCCTAATTCCTAACCCATTAGCGTAATTAGTACTTAAGAGTGAGGTTTACTTGTAAATAACTTTGAAATGACCTTCAAATTTAAAGGCAATTCGTGACTGGTGATTAGGTAGTTTCTGCCTTGAAAGGTCCCAGCCCCCATAGGGATGTGTACAAATGATAAGAGAGAGATAGAGAATGAGATGGGTGGGGATGTGCAACTGTGGAATTTAGCTACAGCTTATTAGTTTCTAGGAAATAGCTGAACTCTCTTTCCTTTTTATTGTGGATAGTAATTCTACATAAATTCCATTCACGTTAGGAATTACTCTCTGAAAGGTCTTTTTTCCTACAAATATCCTACCATATAATAGATTTCTGGTAGGGAAAAAGGCCTTTCAGAAAACAATTCCTACGGTGAATGGACTTTACTTGTTCACTTCCAGTAAAAGAAATGAGTAATACTTGTTTTTGATATTCATTCATATCAATTTCCCCAAATGTAATTCATACTGAACATAGTGTGATGACCAATGACCATAGTTAGGTATAAAAAAATAAAAAACAATTTCGGGATGGTTACGGAACTAGTAAAGAATTATTCATTAAAGTATTGAATCTAATGTAAGACACATGAATTATACATTTTTATGTTATAGATTTGCTATACATATAAATTGCTTAACCATAATTAACCACAAATACTCATGTATAAATACAAGTACAAATAATTCTAAACACACTATTAATGTAGCTTATTATTTATAATTAATTATAAATATTGCGTTTTTGTTTGATATGTCAAGTGATGACAGGTTCACTTTGACATGTCTACTTCCCAGTTTGATACTTTACCAAAAGTAAAATCTTGCTGAAATTGAATGACAACCATATTTGTATGTTTTTTCTTCCAAATTTGTACTCATGATTTTAACCTTTTTGAAATTAAAATGTCCATAAAATCTGACGGTTATATTTTAGTATTCATTGTACACAATTTTTTAAGCAAATAGTTTAAGTCTATATATAAAAAAAAAGTTGCCCCATTGCTTCTTTGGTGCTGACTGACAGCTCACAGCTGAGAGCTAAAAGCTTTGAAAAGCTATCAGACCAAATTAGGTATCCGTACGCCAAACCATATGATCTGCAAAAACATGTGTTTAGCAGCTGTCACTTCTGACGGTCAAAATTTAGGTATATACCTAAATGTTGACTGTCAGAAGTCAGCTGTGAGCTGTCAGTCAGCACCAAAGAAGCCGTGGGGCTACTGTAACCTAGTAGCATTTTTGTATGAACACCTAAACATACCAAAAATAGCCATAATCACTCTAAATTTAATTACCATTGATGAACCAAACTTAGTTTTTATTTGATCAAAATAATTGGTCATATTGAACCAAAAACAGCCCATTCGGTCGAGTCACTTTAAATGTACCATATGTATATAATTTATACTCGGATAAATAGACATATGAACTAAATATTGGGTTCTGGTTTCCTGGTTACAGTGAGGTCAAGGTTCGAATTCCAGATAGGTGTGATTAGTGTTTTTTCTAAATTGTTTCCCACTTATCCTCCACGCAAATTCGAGTATATTTAATATAAATTACATCTTTATCTCCAGATACTCGATAAGCTTTATTAAATGCGGATAACCCAAGTGGGTAATAGGACTTTGTTGGAAACATTGTATAAGGGACCTATTACGCAGGCCTATATTGATGCGCAGTCAGCCACATTAAATATGTAAGAAAATGTTAAAAGCTTTTGAGATTATTTATTCAGTCAATAAGAGCCACAAACGAAAATCTTTCATTTTATAACTATAGCTTATAAGGCTAACTATGAGTATTCTGAATTTCCTTTGGATGTGTCAATACCTTTTTTCGCACTTGGTAATTTTGAGACCCGGTTTCACAGAAACTATGGCTAAAATAGATCACAATAAATGAATTCAAACAAATAACTTTTTGGTGTTAGGGCACATGATTAGTAGATTTTTCTGGCCTAAAACTCATTTGCATTTTTAATTTATAGTCCTTTAAATGATAATTTGCAAACATTTCTTTTAAAATATTACAAAATATTCGTTATTATTAACGATACTAATTTTTAAGTTTGTAATAATTAAGTTGATTAATACTTAAAAATAATACTTTATTTAAACTGATTTCAAACTGTAAATTTGTGGAGTTACCCCATTCCCCCAAATGCTTTGGATACACTTAGCTCTATAAATGTATGCCAAACATACAAAATTGTAACCTAACAAACACTTAAAGTATTGCAATGAGTGGTTTGAATTTTGTTTAGATATTTTTATAATTTAATATTTTAGTAACGTAATTTTGAGCCATATCTAACTACTATTTGTGGCCCATTAAATATGCCTCTCAGGAATGATTTACTATAATATTAATAGCTAGTATAAACATTTACCCTTTTCCCCTAAGAAACAATTATAGGCCTACAACTTTATTTATCATGTAAAACACTCGCAAAATATCCATTTTAAACAAAATAGTTTAAACTATTTTTTTAAATTTAATTTTCAAAAATCATTTGTCAGTAAACCACCCTAATTTGAGGGCTTAAATCAAAATTTATAAAACACCTCGAGGATTAACCATAATATTATATAAAATATAATTATTAAAGTTTGAAAATTGTTTCCTCTTGAGCCCGAGGGACATACAGACAGGCAATGGGTCAGACAGAAATACAAAACCCACATTTTTGTTTTCGAGGGCACATACAATGCAAAGATTAAACATAATCTCGAGCTTGAAAATGTTCACGATCCCAAATTAAAAATTGTTTTCTTTGAAGACAAATACATATATCTATATTTACAAATATTTTAGGAATGTTTACCCTAGTTTGGTTAGTAGCTCAAATAAGTGAAACGACATTTTTAAAATTAGTATAAAAACACTTTAGTTAATTTTATAACATAAATAACTCTTTTATTGCACAGGACATTTTTAACAGAAATGTCAATATGAATGAATATAAAAAACCGTAGTCAAAAGTATCCGAAAGAGTGGCTATAAGCGTGCAAAGTTTGGTTATGACAAACAAATTGACTCAAATGTAATTATAAACACACATACGCAGTTGTTGCTTAAATTGTTTACCTTTCTAGACACAGTAAAAATCATATATATATATATACACACATATATATATATAAACACACATGTGAATTGATTATCATTTACTGTTAAATTATGTAATCCTTCTACATAAAATGAAAACAATGCTATATATAGGCCTACTTTAAATGTGACAGTTATTTTAATACATTTATAAGATTGTCCCATTATTTCAAGAAACAATAAATAATATTGAATTAATTCTACATAATATGATTTTAATTTATAATTATAATGGGATTGTGGCTGTAAAAGTAATCTCGCTCAAACTTTTATGTAAAAACCGCGCCAAGTTCTACACTAAAAAAAAATTATGTTTCACCCTCAGAAAGAAGTGATATCTAATAGAGTACCAAGTTCAACTCGCAATGGCTTTCAAAATTAATTTTCACATTTTTTTTTTATAATCCGTTTCTGCAACAATTTCAATTATTTTGTTTCATATATATTAAGAGATATGGGTAAACATACATGAAATAATCTGGTATGCCAATCCATCTAAGTGCGCAAACGGCTGCAAAGTGGAAAGTTCTTTGGAAATATATTGGAAGTAGAACTTGACTTACACTCTTTAGATCTCACTTCTTTTCGAGGCTGAATAAGAATTTTAGCAGTGTAGAACTTTGTACGTTTCTTACATAAATGTTTTGGTGAGTATTCAATACTTTTTTTTTTAAGATTATATATAAGAATACGTTTATTTTAGTAGGTGCCTTCCTACTATCAGGATTAATGTGCTCAATTATTATTATTACTTTTAGCACCGCACTTACGCTAATGTGTAATGGTAGGGTGATTGTGAGATGAAATGGAGGACCTACAGTTTAAAGTGGAATCCGAACCACGGTGGAGGCCTGGCACTCCCCACATTCACAAGATGTCTTGTCAGAGGTGAAGGAAGGGTTTGGTAATCAGATAAATCTGTGCCGGGACCGAGGATTGAACCCCGAACCCTCAACACAGAAGTCTGACACCTTACCCCTGGACCGCCAGGTCACCTGCATGTTGATACAGCCCTTGCACCTGAACTTTGTGTATGTGCCGTCTTGTTAGAAACTTTTCAGGTCTTAGAGATCGTTTAACCGTGCCCGCCCCCTACCCCCCTCCCTTATCCAACAAGCCGTACTTAATGGATTTTGACAAGAATATATTGGGGGTAAAGTGACCTATCTCCATTGGAATATTAAATTTAAAATACGTGGAATTTTTTGAGGGGATTTATCCACTTTTTTCATATATAAAAACCCAATTATAATCATACTTTTGCAAGCGTGATCTATTTGCGATAGTTAATGCCAAGCTAAAAAATTAAATTTCCTTTTCAACTAATAGTTTGAAGCTCAATAACATTTACTAATTTCTCTCTAATTTTTTTAAATCTAATTATTCCATCGTTTTATTAAATTTTGGGTCAGGCATAATCGTTTGGCATATTGATACCTTCAATTTGACCCAATAAATATTTTACTATCATTCATGATAGTTTAGATATCATCAAAATCAGAATAACTTTAGGATAAATGGGTGAATTGAGGGTTGCTCCTTCAACCGTAAAGTTGTAAAGTGTATAGCCGGAACGGGTAGTAGAAAGCATTGCTATAATTTTTCTTTGCGATCCGATTCAATCCGATCCAGTTTTAAACTCGAGCTGACTCTTCTTGCAGTCAATCATTTTCAGAATAGGCTATAATGAATAATAATTTCCATTTGTTGGAAAAATTTGTTGAGGGATGACTCCGGGTAATGTTTACAAACTCTTACGTATGTTCTTAGGACATCAATTATTCACACAATTACTAAATACTCTCATCTTTGGAAGTAGATTAAAATTCTCTAAGTTAAACAATGATGTAAGGGAAATAGACTGTGGCTTCCCTTTATGGCTAATGCAATTAAGCGATGGAAAACTGAAAAATACAGTTTGAAAGAAACCATCATAAAAGGGCGAGAGTTAATATTCGCATTCAATTCGGTAGTTCATGAAACATTTGGAAATAGGCTGAGCCCAGCTGATATTTATAATGGCCCATTCTGTTTCCGCAAAATGACGGAAGTTGCTCAAATAAATCCGTGGGTATTTAGTATTTCAGAAGGAGCGGTCCACTGTTACAGTAGGGTTCACAACCAGATCACATTTTATTCCGTCGTTTAGTCAGTCGTTGCTAAATACCGACCTGACCCGCATGCACTCAGCATGGATCCAAACACTAATGGCCCGTCTACAACCAAACGCACCCGCTTGTCGGACTCGCAACTACGCAATAACGTAATTTTGTCTGTCTATAATAGCTTACGCAAACACAATCGTATGTCGGAACTGTCGGGCCAGCTTGTCGGGAGGAGATGAACATTGTCCATCTCTTGCGTTTATGTAGTTGCGTTGGCTTACGTTCAGCCAATCAAAAAACAAATATGGATGGACTACTATAATCAAATAAAATGAAGTTATTTGGTTTATGACAAAAACGCTTGGAAATGTATAGTAATTAATACAGGATTTTCAATTAAAATCATGTGTATTTAACCATTTAAATATTTTTAAATATTTATTTCTTATTTGAAAACATTAATATGAATTTGTCTTTTATAGTCATCATTGATGTTTGTTCCTATTGGTTGAAATTACGTTTTACGACTTTTCATTGTAGACAGTCTATTTTGTATTTAATAAAAGCGTAATTACGAGTGCATTTGCGATTGCGTAGTTGCGAGTCCGACAAGCGGGTATGTTGGTTGTAGACTGGCCTTTAACAAGGCGTTATTCTATCACATAACTTTCTGATCTCGATATCCCACCAGCCAGGAAGGTCCATCGTTCGCAACGTGCTCGCTCGTCAACAGGATGCAATCTATATGCGACATATGCTATTCTCAGCAGGAGGGCAACCCAACACTCTTGACTTACAAGGAAATGTACAAGCGTGGGTTAACCTCCTGCCAGAATAAACCTTAAAATAACTATGCTCTAATATAATAATGCTTCTTGGGTACTTAAAGACTAAAAGGTGCCTATTTAATGAAACGTGCCTAGTGGTGATGATAACATTGGATAAAAATCTAATCCATGAAACCATTTTAACAGGTTTATCTCAAGGAAATATATGTTTATTACCGACAATCGATTTGGTACCTGTAGATCATTTCAACCTTTTTATTTTGAGATCCAAGCAGTTCCCAGTTAAACTGTTGTTCTCACTTACTATAAATGATTTACCAGGTCAACCCTTGTTCATTGTTTTTTTTTCTATCTGTTCAACCATGGTGGCTACAGACAGGGAAAACCTGGAAAAGTCAGGGAATTTTTGGATGACAGGAAAAACAGGGAAATGTCAGGGAATTTAACTAAGAATAAGGAAAAGTCATGGAATTAAAAAAATTATGTCTAAAATATCCCATTTATTTCACAACTTAACACTAAAACTTAAGTTAATAATACCTAAATAACATTTTAATCTTTAAAATAACTGAGAAAATTATTTATGATTAATAGGTACAAACTTTTTTTTAGTATATGATCAATAATAACAAAAGTAATCATCCACCATTAAAACTGGAAAAGTAGTCAGGGAAAATTGAAAAATGTTGCCTGAAAAACCTAGAAAAGTCAGGAAGTTTTGTAAAATATGTCCTGTAGCCACCCTGGTTCAACCCATTTTAAACCACGGTCATTTGTGCGTGGACTTTTCGTATGCATTTTATATCATCCCCAAACGTTTGTACATATAAGACCTAAAAAATGTCACAAACTTTCTTGTAATGTCTATTTAAAAGAATATCATATTTATCATAAATAAAACCTGAAGTATAACATCAATAATAACACAGAAACATATCATAGCAGACTAGGCTACTATCAAATAGTGAGAAGGGAATATATCATTTTGTAATAAATAATTAATTTAATAAAAGTAGATACCCGCCTCTGTAGTCGCATGGTCTAAGGAAGGTGATACTCATTCAATAGACTGGACTACCGAAGACAGGGAGATCGGGTTTATAATACCGGTCGGATATACTGAGGAGATTATTTTCCAAAATTGCTTTACAACTCTCCCTTCACCCAAATGCTGGTACACTATATATACATTCTACCTTATCTTTAGACTTTTGGTGTAATCAGTAAATAGGCATATAACCCGAACAGGTAGTATGACGCGATGCTAAAAAAAACTATAATTAAAATGGTTCACTCCACTTTATCCACTTTTACGTAATAACCGACAGAAATATACTTTTTTTTATATAAACAAAGCCTAACCTTTCATGCGCTGGTTAGGTTTTGTTAGGTTTGATAATATGGTATTCATCCTTTCGTAGATAGACCTAAAAACTAGTTACGTTATAAACATCAAAGAGGACAGTTTTTGAGACACATAATTTCGTACGATTTGATACTTATTTGTAATTTTATTTTCTAGTTGAAAGGAACCCGAAATGTCGTGTTTTCCAAGTTGAAAAAATTGTTTTACCATTAGATTACAACCATGGTTTAGATTTATATTCAAAATATATTATTTACATAGTTTGTATTTAGATTGTGTTCAAATATAGAATTATATTGGCTCCCAATGGGTCCGAGCGTGAAATTTTTGGTTAAATTACTACGATAAATACTGCACAGCATTGTACTAGAGGAATAAGCATTTAACAAAGAATAAAAATGACAATTTCTGGTTAAAATAATATAATAAATGGTGTAAAACATTGTACTAGAGGAATAAGCATTTCAGCAAAGAATAAAACTGACAATTTTGGATGCGATGTCGATTTTTGGACGATTTTATCTACTTTAATACATGTCCGGGTTCAATCCTCGGTCCCGGCAAAGATTTATCTGATTACCAAACCCTTCCTTCACCTCTGACAAGACATCTTGTGAATGTGAGGAATGCCAGGTCTCCACCGTGGTTCGGATTCCATGTTAAACTGTAGGTCCTTCATTTCATATCACAATCACCCTACCATTACACATTAGCGTAAGTGCGTATAACCCGAACGGGTAGTAAGACGCGGTGCTAATAATAATATAACCTTGTAAGATATACATTATACATGTGTGTCCTGGCCAATGTCAGGAGTTTAGGGGATATTTCCCATTTCATTAAACATTTTTCAAAATTCTAAGAGCGCCCTTAAAGAAATTAAGAGCTTCAAACCAAATCTTTCAAAGTGTCAAATAAGGTACTTAATAATTGTCTAATTTATTTTTTATTTTCTTGAGACGAATTCACTTGAGTCAATTTCATAACAACCATTATTATTATTTTTATTATAAATAATATTCGTTCTGTCTTTCGACATGTCCATTGATATGTCCAAAATGAGTCCTCCGACATATCCTAATATGCCAGAAATCAATGTAACGGGTTTATTTTGCTATCAAAAATTATTATTTATTGTCATTATACGAGAAACACCACTCTGAACGCTTAGCCTCCTCTAATTGGTAATATAAATAGGGATGACCATCTAATTTTCAAATGGCGTTACGTCGGGTTCATGGTCTTATTATGTCTTCTCTTTTTATTTGTAAATAAACTTATCTTTGCGTCTGTGTGCCAAGTCTTACGTGCTCGTTTGGCTTAGTTGCATAATTATACTAATGGGGCAGAGAGGATGGTCTAATTTATAGACATTATACCTGCATTTGCGTGGAGGAATTAAGGGGAATTGTTAAGAAAAAATCACCCTCAATTCACCCGGGTGGGGATTTGAGCTCTGACATTCTCGTCATCGGAAATTCAGACAAGACGAGACTGACGTCTTGTCCGCGTACCCACTGGTGCGAAGGGTAATCCTATATATTTAAGCGACTGCAATTCATATTTATTACAAATTTCAATGTATGAGGAAGGAAGCCTATTTATTTACAAACATGTTTTATTTTTATTTACAAAATTGTAAGCCGCACTCGTGGTCACGTGGGCTAGGTTATCAATCTCGCAAAATAATGAATTGTTGAGGTTAAGAAGGGCTGAAGTTGACTCTCCGCCAGGTGTAGTGGGGTGTGATCTTTCATTTATGAGTTTTAAATCCTCAGTCCATGCAGATGTGGGTGAAGTTCATCCAAATACTCCCCTCATCCCTAATCCATTGACTAATCAGTTAGATTGCCTGTTTGGTAGGATGATTTAATCAAACTAAATACTACGCCGGTGTATGGCTCCATGCCAGCCAGTAGAATCTAGGAAAATGTAATATTATACGTCATATTTTCTTTTTACGAAAGTCAGTGTTGTAAATTGTTAACGAAGAAGTGATTATTAATGCGTACGTAGGGAAACATTGCGTGTTTGACTACGTGTTCGTCCCTTGAATTGTTGGTGGTTTGGTTCGGCAATGTTGGTAACATACCGAAGAGAGTGTGAATCGGGCTCGAAATAGATATCGAATTTGGGATCAGCCAGAGTGAGTGGACGAACGGGCGACAGCCGCATGGGATCGAGTGATCTCGACACGTGCGCTGCTTCGAATCTAACCCTGTCACGATTTGAGATACGTCACAAGACACTTCCAGAGGTGTCCAAACTTCTGCACTAAGCGATCCGTTTATAATTTAAAATTTAAATTTGTGCTGCCCCTTCTCCACCCCTCCTCCCCCGAACCAACCTCTTAATAATAAGTTCTAGGGTGACCTGGTGGTCTAGGGGTAAGGTGTCAGACTTCTATGCTGGTGGGCCGGGGTTCAATCCTCGGTCCCGGCACAGATTTATCTGATTACCGAACCCTTCCTTCACCTCTGACAAGACATCTTGTGATTACCATTACACATTAGCGTAAGTGCGTATAACCCGAACGGGTAGTAAGACGCGGTGATAATAATAATAATAATAATAATAAGTTTACCGCGCCTCCTCTTTCCCCTTCTTCCTTCCACTTTTTTAAATGCTAAAATTTAATAAATCGGCTTAATTAATACAAAGTAAAAATTATGTTCCTAACTCACTGAAAGCGTTCAATATTATTTTATAGCTTTTGAGTCTTCTATGCCATAAAGAAGAAAATAAAGTATATAAACTGTAGAGGTTCTTCAGAATGTCCTTTGTGTATCAGTGGTGCACTGAAATACTTATTTTGGGAGCAGGAGGGCAAACAATCAAGGTTGTAGCCAGAAGCATTGGGGAAGGGGGGATTGGAGGGGGTCATTAAGCAAAATAAAGAGTTTTTTTTAAAAGGCTTAGCCTTCAACCCAAAGGGAAGTCCGAGGACTTTATCCAATAGAAAGTAAAACCATTTGGATGCACCTATACTCCATTCACGGTAGGAATTACTCTCTGAAAGGTCTTTTTTCCTATAATAATCCTACTATATTATAGATTTCTGGTAGGGAAAAAGGCCTTTCAGAAAACAATTCCTACAGTGAATGGAGAGGTACTTCCTTTAAAAGTGTGACGCCTTAGAGTTTAAACCAATCGGCCATCGAAGCGGATATGTTTGAACCAATCGTTCAAGAATCGGTTATTGTCCTTAAACTAAATACACTTTTGGCCCTCACCTGAGAACACCTCGTGCTTCTCTAGAGGGGCATGCCCCACAGTCTGGGAACCACTATATTATTCTCAAACATATGGCGGGTTTTAATTTATGTAGTTTTTTTTAGCACTGCGTCTTACTACCCTTTAAGATTACACGCTTGTGTACAGTAGCCCCATGACTTCTTTGGTGCTTACTGACAGCTCACAGCTGACAACTAAAAGCTTTGAAAAGTTACCAGACCAAATTATGTATCCCTACGCCGAACCATATGATCTGCAAAAACATATTTGTAGCAGCTGTCCCGTCTGACAGTCAAAATTTATGTATACACCTAAATGTTGACTGTCAGAAGTCAGCTGTGAGCTGTCAGTCAGCACCAAAAAAGCCACGGGGCTACTGTACTAGTTATTACACTAATGTTATCTAAAATTAGGAAGTTTGTATTTAGAGGAAGTCCACCCGCATTTGCTTGGAGAGAGAGTAGAAAAATATTTCGGAAAACTCACCCTCAGTACACCCGACCGATATTCGAACATCGACCTCCCCGTGATCGGCGGGCAAGTGTAGTGCGTTAGACCACACGGCCACCGAAGCGGGTTTTTACATGGTTAAGTTTAAGAAAAGGTCAGCGTTTTAAATTTAACAAATATATAAATAAAGTTAATAAATAGACACATTTAAAACAGTAGCTTACATTTTAAAAACAAGTGTTTATGAAGTTGCCATTTGTTGTAAAGTAAATACTTTTTTTAGCATCGCCTTTTATTACCTTTAATTTTTTAACTGCCCGCTCAACACAAGGGTATTATCAATTTCTTTCTAAAAGGGAAAAAGATATTGCTAAGCTCCTGGAAAACCGAATAATTTTTTTAACTTTAGAGGATGTCATGTGACAGGGAAAATAAAGGAGAAATAAGGAATCTTTAAATAGTCTTTGATAATTTTTAATATTTTTGCGATATCTTGCGAAACACGAAGATTAATTTTTCATAGAGAGTTAACAAACATTATTTCTGACTCATGCTTTTTATTTTCAAAAATCAGTGTAATAAATTAGGAGTGGAAATCTCAAAGTGTGTTTATGTCAGGACAAACATTTAGAGTAATTAAGAATAAAAGGTCCGAGTTGGCCCCAATGTTATCTATTAGCAGTATTTTAAACTTATAAGAAGCATTACAGAACCTAGCTCTTTTAGATAATCATTCGCCTTGTCAAATAGGCCTACGCCAGTTTTAGCTGCCCATCCCCAAGAACACACAAAACCTGTTTTTTCCACTTCTTAGAAGCAGGGCCGGTCCAAGGGTTTCTTGCGTCCTAGGAAAAACTCAAAATTTAACCCCAGTTGTATTCTGAATAATATGTGTAAAATGCAGCCCTTGGGTGAGGCAAAATACCGGGGAATAAAAGAAAGAATAAATAAATTAAGAAATAAGTTGATACTTCCCTTCCCTCTCTTAATCAATATGTGCAAAAATAGTATCCTTTTTTCCCTGGTTTTTTTCCTTAGGTCATTCGAATATAATATTTTACTGCACAGTTTTAACAAGTGTATGATTATAAGTGATGGATAGTGGCTCGATGATTTCAAATCCTTACAGTCCTCACTAGTTATGAGGGGTCAAACTTGCTATTTTATGTATTTTGCTTACCATTTTAAGGTAAAGTAATTAGTGTATAGCGCTGATAGATAGCATAACTAGACATTTATATGAGATGTATACAAGGAAATAATTATTATATTAAATATCTTGATAGCAATAACGTGAGTATTTCATTTAACTATTTATAATAGTAGAATGATTATTAATATTATTTTTATTAATATTTCATTGAAATGTTTATATCACTAATATTATTTATTTTAAAATTACTTATACTATAAACATTTCAATGTGCACACCTCAAATAAATGTCTAATTATACTAATTCCAGCCTCATGCATAGATTACTTTACCTTAACATGGGACGCCAAAAGCATAAAATAGCCAGTTGACCCCTTATAACTCGGGAACTCTAAGAATTTCGAGATAATTAGATTTATATTTATTGTTGTGAAATTATAAATGTGATAAAATTGTACAGTAAAATTTTGATGGTCGAATGAAACCTCGTTTCTGAATATATCCTTGAGTTTTAAAATTACCCTGTTTTTTCGGCTATATTTCGCGAAATGTGACAATCCGCCAGTAGTCGAAACCATTGTGTGGCCACACTGTTTAGTGATGCGATGTTTTATGGGACCAACATTGTTTACAACAATATCAAGCATCTTCAATATCGAGAGTGAGGTGTTGTTTGTTTAGTTCCAGTGATCTTGACATCGAGGACAATGGTGATGACACCTTCAGCATCTATTACGCATTGATTGATGTGGTGATGTTTGTTTAGTTCCAGTGATCTTGACATCGAGGACAATGGTGATGACACCTTCAGCATCTATTACGCATTGATTGATGTGGTGATGTTTGTTTAGTTCCAGTGATCTTGACATCGACATCGAGGACAATGGAGATGACACCTTCAGCATCTACTACACGGTGAAAGATGCGGGAGACTATACGCTGAGCATCAAGTTTGGTGGCCAGCCCGTGCCAGATGGTTTCTACACGTTCACGGTCAGTGCCAGTTTTATAATCGAAGAGTTGATCTGGATCGAAACCATATCAGACATAATGTTAAGGGGAGTGGGTGTTGATCCTATCCAGTCTTTATAAGAGTTGAAATTCTTTCATCAAGTTAAATCTGTAGTTTTTGGAACTATCATTGAAATAATTGAGTTGTATTGAAAAAGAAGAAAAAATGCAATGTTGCAACACCATTTACAGAAAAAATCACGTACATCGGTCTAATATTTCTGACCATATTTAATTAATTATTTATCTGCCTCGGTGACCGCATCGTCTAAGGCGTCACCCTCGCAATAGACTAGACTACCTATGACATGGGAATCGTGTTTCAATCTCAGTCGGGTGTACTGAAGGTGGTTTTCCCTCAATGATTTCCCACTCCACGCAAATGCTGGTACACTTCCTTAAATATAAGCTTCTTAATTCCAAAAACCATTAGTGTAATAACTAGTACAAAAGCATATAACCTAAAAGGATAGTAAATCTCGGTGCCAAAAAATTATGTAAAATATATGAGAATTATTTTAATATGTTGGTATAAGGTCATTAGTTGGTTGGGACGTGGACCAAATGGTAGGCTCATCTAGTCTTGCTAGTCGAACTCTGGCCAGGTGTGTTGAGGGTATTTTTCTTAAATGGTTTTCCACTTTACCTCCATGCCAATGCGGATATATTTACTCTAAATTATACATTCTTCCATACCCCATTATCTTATCCCCAATATCGTATAGCCAGGATGGGGTTGGCCGCCTTTGTGATTTGGTGGTCAGAGTTCCTGGCTACAGATCCGGATCCACTCCCTACTCTCAGTGTGGAGGATCAAGAAAGGGAAGCCAACTCCAATTCTCACCTATGAATTGACAATATTGTAAATACAGCACCAATTTTAAATTTAGTTTATTTTTGGCGATAAATAAATCGGTTATTTTAAATTATTAAATATTGATTAATGAAATAAAAAAATTGCTTGCGATGGTTGATGGTGGAAGAACGTGATCCACCTCCAGTAAGGTGGATCAATGTTAACCTTTTAGGAAAGGTGACCTCAATCATGATCGTCCCCCGGAGTGAAAAGGGTCAATGTTAATCTTATGAGGGAATAGGCGCGCGGGGTGAGGGGGGGGGGGGAAGTGACCCAGAACTCTTACTTTAACCACTACTCTCCTTCACTCCCCAGTATAGTAATCCCTTTTTGGACCAAATATCTTACTAAGCATCGTGTTTTCGAACACACACTCATAATGTCTGACAAGTCTCTTAGGTCCCCTTTCGATTCTGGGGGGGACTCTGAATAATGGATTTAATAATTGTGCTCGTGTTCGACTCCCTGACCACGTAGTTACATTAGGGTTTCGTGTGCTGTATAACTAGGTTTTTTCCCATCCTCTCCTACTATCCTACCGGGCTATACATATTTTATTTACGGTAATGTTGTAGAAACATGGTGGCTACGGATAGGGAAAACAGGGATAACCTGGAAAAGTCAGGGAATTTTTGGATGACAGGGAAAACAGGGAAATGTCAGGGAATTTAACTAAAAATAAGGAAAAGTCAGGGAATTAAAAAAATTATGTCTAAAATATCCCATTAATTTCACAACTTAACACTAAAACTTAAGTTAAATAAAATAATATTTTAATCTTTAAAATAACTGATAAAATTGTTTATGTTTAATAGATACAAACTTTTTTAAATATATGATCAATAATAACAAAAGTCATCCACCATTAAAACTGGAAAAAAGTAGTCAGGGAAATTTGAAAAATGTTGCCTGGAAAACATGAAAAAGTCAGGGAATTTAGTAAAATATGTATTGTAGCCACCCTGAGAAATGGGTAAGGTACAATTCATTTGGGAGGAGGGACCATTAACGAAGATCCATCCTCAATACTCTCGCCACAGGATTAGAAACCACACTCCCTCGTCCCCTAGAAACCTGACTAGATGAGCCCGGCATTTAACCCGCGCTTATATCTTGTATTTTGTTAAAGTAATTTATGTTTGTGTAACTATTTTCATCAGAGATTCTGAATATTTGAAGATTGCTCCAACTGCTGCATATAGAAAGTTTTGTTATATAGCAGAGCGCCCGATCTTGGCAAGACATATCGGCACTAGCAAGAGACTATAAACTAAACTTAGACTTACAGAAGGTCTAGACACAAGCCGATATTTGTTTAAATAATGTGTCGTGTTTTTCCTGACTCTAATTTCTTTCGGCACATTGCTACAAGCTTGTTATACTTCTAATTAGTTGGAGCCAAAGCTTTTTTTTTTTTTTTACTTAGGACCGCGTCTTACTACCCGTTTGGGTTATACGCTTGAGTACTAATTAATCTAATGGATTAGGAATTGGGAAGGTTGAATTTAGAGGGGAAGAACCTGCATTTGCGTGGAAGGAGAGTGGAAAACCATCCCCCAGTTCACCCGACCGAGATTCGAACCTCGATCTCCCCGTCCTCGGCAGTTTATCCCAACACGACTAGCGCGTTAGATATTCTAGCAAATCCCGGACTTGAAAAAGCCTTTGAAATTTTATTTAGAAAAAATCAACATATATTATATTAATACTGTGCTAAATGAGTTTTATGTACATACAAAGTTTTGTTGAAATAGTATAGCAAATTTATTTTTATTTTTGTCACCACTATTTTATTATGTTCTAATATTTTTCAACCTAGTGTTTATACCTAAGTTTAACATTTTATAACCATAACAAATGCTGGTTATATTTATATAGCGTAATTAAAACCACAGTAATACTTTTATATCGTCAAACTTGCCAACATTGTTAGTTTATTTACCTTGAATATGCCTATATTACAAAAATTCAATCCTAAGAAAATCAAAAACCAAACCATATTCAATAAAGAATAGCTAATATTACTTTCACCAATAACCAAAAACTGTACTCTATACAACTAGTGAATACGGGATTAACCAGAATAGCTCAAAGCTAGATAGATCACTGGCACGTAAATCCGGGTTCGATTCTTGAGTTTAGATTGCCACTTGTCAATTATTTGAAGGAGTAGCTAGCAGTGGCGGATTTTAAAAAATGTTGCTCCCCTAGGCACAATTATAATATACGCCGCCCCCCCCTTTTGCAATGGTTTTAGGAGGTTTTGGAGGAAATAAGTTTGGGGGGGGGGGGCGTAAGTATTTGAGAAAAAATTTCAACTAAAGAAAATCTAGCATGTGCATGCACTACAATAGCTTGAGTTAACATAACGAAGAAAGGAAAACTGACGTCAGTTACAAAGTAATTGCAAAGTACACTTATTTAAAAAGAAATATTGTTGTTCTGACTTTAACTTGAACTATTTCAATAATGTTAGTCAATAATTTTCAAACGTAATTATTAAAAGGGAAATATAAAAATAATGCTATCCAAAATGTGCCGCCGCCCCTAGGCCCGTGCCTATTTGGCCTTTAGTGCAAGTCCTCTTCTGGTAGCTAGCTACAACTTTGTTTTGATTTATTAAACGCATGTGATGTAAAAATAATGGTATAAAACTATCCACCTCGGTGTCGGCATGGTTTAAGGCGCTACTCTCGCAGTATAGTAGACTGCCGATAAAGGAGAGATCCAAGCTCGAATCTCGGTCGGTTGAACTGAGAGTGGCTTTTCCTAAATGGCTTCCTACTCTCGCTCTGCCCTAATGTGGGTACATTTCCTCAAAATACAATCTTCCTCAAACCTTACCCATTAGCGTAACTAGAACATAAGCGCGGGTAGTAATATGCGCTGCTAAAATCTATTGTATAAAGTTATGTCAATCAATGTAGGTCTATACAATGGTTTCATTTATTTTCTCTTGATATTGATTCCAAATTTATTTTACTATTTCGTTCTACTGTTGGTAATATTTAACAAAAATGTACAATTTTATAATAAATTTTCTTGTCATTTAAAATGTCAAAAACAAGAAGATATACCAAATTAAACATTCTATTTCTTGAGTTTGAATTGTCTGCAAATGCAGGTAGGGGCAATGGCATTGAAGACCCTCAATATTAGGGTTGCTTGCAGCCTATTGTGTAAGGAGGTTATTTTGGGAAATGGGTAGTAGATTGCACATAGGGTGGGTAGATGAGTAAATACCAGTTTTTGAGAATTTATACTATGTGGAAGCCATTTTAACACCCCGCTTATATCGCAAAACCCTATATTTTGGTGCAAAACAAGACATTTATTATTATTATTATTATTATTATTATTATTATTATTATTATTGGCACCGCGTCTTACTACCCGTTCGGGTTATACGCACTTACGCTAATGTGTAATGGTAGGGTGAATGTGAGATGAAATGAAGGACCTACAGTTTAACGTGGAATCCGAACCACGGTGGAGACCTGGCATTCCTCACATTCACAAGATGTCTTGTCAGAGGTGAAGGAAGGGTTTGGTAATCAGATAAATCTTTACCGGGACCGAGGATCGAACCCCGGCCGCCAGCATAGAAGTCTGACACCTTACCCCT
>CABFOW010001399.1:0-16325 GCA_902141385.1 Timema californicum | reverse complement strand
TTTGAGGAATGGGAACGGGGGGGGGGGAGTTAAGTGATTTATATCACTCTTGGCTTGTGCTTGCTATATCTTATCTGCATCTTGAAGCACCTTTTAGAAAACATAAAAAATATTTTAGAAGAACCAACATTGGCAAAAGTTTACTATAGGGCCTACGGAGCATCCAACTGTCAAAATTGACATCATAAGGAAAAGTGTTGGTTGTCGAACACGTCCCGTGATGTATACACGCATATAAATAGATCCTGAAACCGACAGAAAAGGTTCTTCAACCAGCAGATCGACTATACGGTCTGGCGCCTCACAGACCTCACCAGGCATGAGTTTGGAGCGCATGGGATGCATGTGTGAGTGTTGGATGACGCACTTGACGGCGATGTCATGTAGCACGTGCTCCGGAAAATGGTGGGAGGGGGCGAGGGTGAGCGTCGCCCCGCCTCTTGGATGTCACTTGCGGTTTTTTGCCCTCCTACCCAGATTCTTTGCGCATATATGGAGGGGCTGTAGGTGGCCCACTGCACGGCGACATCTCCCACCTCCCACCCCCCTCTTCTATTTCTCGGCCCTCTCTTGACAAGTCTTTGTCTCATGAAAATACCCCGATCTTGAAGGAGAAGGGGGGGAAGGGGTGCTCGTCAACGTGTAGGGATTAATAGAACGATTGTCTTTGGGTTCATTGCGGGAGGAGGGATTGTCGCTTGGGATGCGTTCTCATCAGGGTTGTCTTGTTCTCAACAGTTTTAGTAGGAGTTATCTATTCGTCTAGAGTAGGTTAGTAGTCGTTTTGGAAGGTCCCACCATACCGGCTCCTCCCCGTTCAGTTGGTAGACCTGTGTGGCCGTGGTGTGTTGTCTGATCTGACTGCTGCCGCCGCCTCCGACGACGACCACCGCCGCTGCTGCTATCTACGCTCAGCGTCTCTCGTGAGTATCTTGTCCCGTGCCGAACGTGTGGTGTTGATTTTGGATTGCAGGACTTGATTTCCAGTCCCTTGGATCACAGAGAATACCTCCCCCACCCCAACCCCCGTCGTGTTATAACTTACTTCCCCCTCCTCGCCACCGTGCGACGCCATCTTCTCCTCTCCGCCACCCTCTCTAATTGACATTCCTCCTTGCATATGAGATGGATCTGAGTGACACTTCACCGTTCGACACCTTCGTAATATCTAGGCCCATTTTTTCTGATCTCGTGCACTCTTCCCGGTTTCCATCAAATCGGCATTCCATAGGCTTTCGCAATGCTTGGATTTTCAGTGGAAGATAACTAGCTAGTCCATCCTAGTTTTAGCTCCAACCAGGGACATTGACTTTTTAACTAAATTTGATCGCATTGTTTAACTTTGATATTTAAGGAAAATTTTCTATATAAAATACCATATCATCAGAACATATACAACTATAACTAGAAAATCGTACCGTAGCTCTTAACACTTAAGATCTATAGATAATTACCAAACACACGAAAAAAAAGTAAGCTTAGAAAAGCTAGGGATTGTTGAAATTTATCAGAGAATTTTGACAAATTAAACAAAAAAAAAGGTCTGATACGCTCTTTGGTAAACCTGAAAATAACTTTCATCTCTTTTGGACACAAAGTGGCTTTTGAATAATGATTTTTTTTATCTTCAACCGATCAACTCTTGTCAAAAAAAAAATCTATTTACATATAGTTTTTAAGTCTATAAATGTATAAATAATCATATAAGAGCGTAAAATTAATGTGTTTAAAGTTAGCTGGCGATTCTAAGTGATAATAAAAAAAATAATCACGCGCTTTCATTTGTGTATTTGGCCGACTGATTTTTTCCATAGACGGCGATACATTAAGTTTGCTCGTATTGCAGTCTCTTGGAAAATTTTCAAACTAGTTAGGAATTTTAAGAGCTATTCTTTATTTTGGTAGATGAACTGCATTATTAGAATGTAAATGTATAAATGCATTATTATTTTTGTTGGTCTCGTCCTGTTTCGCGGTCCTCGCTAGGTCCGTACTGAGAAGGGATGTTTAGGAGTTCATTAATGTATAAAACAGTTGGAGCTAATTGGAGTATTCTAAAACACATAACATCAACAACGCTTTTTTATATATTATGTTTTATATAAAAAAAACTTTAAATTTATTCAAGAAAGATTATGTTAAAATAGGTATTTTTATATTCTTTTGGAGGATTTCACCGCAAGCTACCACAAGTAGAACACCCAGGTCCAGAGATGTACCAAGGGTAGTGTTTTGAAGGTTCAAACCACACCCCACAGGAAAAGTATTATTAATAATGTAGTTTTGTATTCCTCAATACCTTGTCTAGTTGGAATCTTGTCAAATAAAACCCCTAACACCCAAATAATGTTTAGCCCAGTCATCTATATCTAACGCCACCTGGCACCATTTTATTAACTATGTAATATTATTATTATAATAATTATTATTAGCACCGCGTCTTACTACCCGTTCGGGTTATACGCACTTACGCTAATGTGTAATGGTAGGGCGATTGTGAGATGAAATGGAGGACCTACAGTTTAACGTGGAATCCGAACCACGGTGGAGACCTGGCATTCCTCACATTTACAAGATGTCTTGTCAGAGGTGAAGGAAGGGTTTGGTAATCAGATAAATCTTTGCCAGGACCGAGGATTGAACCCCGGCCGCCAGCATAGAAGTCTGACACCTTACCCCTGGACCGCCAGGTCACCCTTTTAACTATGTAATAACCAGCAAATGGCGTAGTTAATGTGTGAGCAGACACATTTAAGTTTATTGAATAGTTTGGATATTGATAATTCTTAAAAAAACATACCACATACAAATTATTTAATTGTTAACAATCATATAATTTGTTTGATTCGTCTATTAAATGACTATTTGATTGTTAACATTATTCATAATAGTTCTTAAAAGTTTTTATAAATTTTTAAAATATCTATCTGTCTTTACATTGCCTACGTTATATGCAACATAAATATAAATTAACTTGTCATCAAAGTTTAAAACGTTACTTAATTACGTTACGTAATTATAAATCCCAATATATTCATCTACAAGTGAGACTATTTTGTAAGTAGCTTAGGTTATACAAAATTGAACATCCGTATACTCGCCCGTTCTTAAACTTAAAGAAAATTGAAGATCTTACTGCAATACTCAGTTAACTGATATTTGTGATGGCCCCTTTTTAGTTTTTTTCCGAATCTAGGTTGGTGTTTTTTTTTCCAAGAAAGTATGAGTTTCTGTAGCAAGTAGTTATACTAGTGCATTAGAAATATACTATCTTCAAGTCTAAGAATACAGATAGTTCGTTTACTTTTTGTTTGTCTTTGGTGAATCAAATCTGAGGAAAGCACGAGGACAGATTAAATCATTTACCAAACTTTGGGCCACACCATGATTTTATTTACATGAAGGTTACCTGTCGGTCTAGGGGTAAGGTATCAGACTTCTGTGCTGGCGGCCGGGGTTCAATCCTCGGTCGCGGCAAAGATTTATCTGATTACCAAACCCTTCCTTCACCTCTGACAAGACATCTTGTGAATGTGGGGAATGCCAGGCCTCCACCGTGGTTCGGATTCCAAGTTAAACTGTAGGTCCTTCATTTCATCTCGCAATCACCCTACCATTACACATTAGCGTAAGTGCGTATAACCCGAACGGGTAGTAAGACGCGGTGATAATAATAATAATAATAATAATAATAATAATATTTACATGAATTGTTTAGTGGTGCTTTTCAAACCTATCGCTCATTTCTTATATACGTTATCGTCACTCCAGTCTTGTTAGATTGAAAACCTAGTCACTAGCAAACTAATAGCGTTTATTAGTTATCAGCTCTCAGTAGAGTAGAAACCTATACAAGTTGTAGTAGACCTTCCGCTTTTGGGACAATTATGCATATTATAAATATTTCCCCCTCACAGCAACCGAATTCGCTTAAGCGACTGCGTTACGAGTTACGACTGTTACAAATGGGAAGGGCACATAGTTAGAGGGTTCTTGCAGAAATATGGATTAAATTTGCATCAAGGAGCGCATTTGGTACCCCGCATACGTGCTTTTTTGGGGGGAGGGGGGCTCACACATTGTTTGTAAAATAACCTACATTTGAAAAGCTGAAGATTTCAAAGAAACAAAAACAAAACAAAATTAAGATTCTCTTTTAAAAAATTTGAAGTTCTACCAACAAAGGAAAGGTGTTATGCCATTTTACTAATACATAAATATTTTTTATTTTAGATTTTGAATTTTTCTTATTATAAAGCATATCTATTATCATATAAGGTTTTATTATATATTACGTGCTTACACCACGGTTCAGTAAAAACAAGGGACGTTGGACTATATATGTAAGTGGATTTTTCTTACACCCCGGCGTGCTTCACTTATTTTCACTATCTACTAGCCCCTGTATGGATTTGAGCTGGTGACCCCTGATTTGCACGAGGCAGTAATATTTATCTATTTATTAAAATGAGTAAAAAAAACAACTCTGTGTTAACCTAGGTCTCATGACCAGCTCAAAAGCAGATACAGGCAATAATAAGTTAAGGAGGTCCAATCGCGTGCCCCCACCTCCAGAACCTGACATTAATACTTATTGAAAGTGGTTGTCAGATTATTTGAATAAAGCCAGTGATTTTTTTTAAAGAGCACGAAACAGTCTGATTTTAAGATGTGAAATTTGTGTGGAATTGGAGGGGCAACATTTAGGACACCTTTTTTAGTGGAAAGATAATAAATTTGTACCATATAAACCCAAATAGCATCTAACTTTTTGTCATAATTGTTGTTATTACCTAGAGACAAAATTAAGTTTGTATTTTTTTATTCTCTACCGAAAGACAAAATTGCCTGTATTTATATGCGAGTTGGTTTTTTGACCTATGTTCACTAAGACTTTAATGCCCATTATAATGAGTACTATAAGATCCAAAAGTTCTGAACCTTTTTTTTAATCACTCTGTGTATTATTATTATTATTAGCACCGCGTCTTACTACCCGTTCGGATTATACGCCCTTACTGCTAATGTGTAATGGTAGGGTGATTGTGAGATGAAATGGAGGACCTACAGTTTAACGTGGAATCCGAACCGCGGTGGAGGCCCGGAATTCCACACATTCACAAGATGTCTTGTCAGAGGTGAAGGAAGGGTTTGGTAATCAGATAAATCTTTCCCTGGACCGAGGATTGAACTCCGGCCGGCAGCATAGAAGTCTGACACCTTACCCCCTAGACCGCCAGGTCACCTTTATTATTAAGAATTACCATCCAATGAATCCCACGCAGAAAAGCCCTCAAAAGCAACATTCTCAACTAAGCCAACTCATGTATCTACCGATTATCCCGGTGTTTCATTGGAAATACCCCGATTCACCCCCGTTCTCCACCCACAATGTTCACTGAAATTTTACATACTCAGATGAGCCAATCAAGTGAAGAAGATTTTAGATGAAAATATAAGTTTTTTTTAGCACTTGTAATTACTAATTACATATATTTGTGGTTTGTTGTTAATAATAATATTTAGCGCCGCGTCTTACTACCCATTCGGGTTATACGCTTTAAGTGCTAATTCCTCTAATGGATAAGGAATTGGGATGGTTGAATTAGTGGAAGTGAACCCGCATTCGTGTGGAGGGAGAGTGGAAAACCATTTAGGGAAAACCATTCCCAATTCACCTGACCGAGATTCGAACCTCGATCTCCCCGTCTTCAGCAGTCGAGCTCAACACGACAAGCGCGTTAGACAACTACGCCACCGAGGCGGGTTGTTTTGTTGTTATTATTGTATTTAGTTTGTTTTTACTTAACTCGTGTTTGCATATGCGTATGCCTTTATTTGAGTTTCACTACATTTATCCTGATTGTCAATTTCGGTCTCAAATGGTTTGAAAAATAAGTGCTCCTGAGAACGGTACAACAAACTATAAACCCACTTCGGTGGCTGCATGGTCTAAGGCGCTACTCTTGCAGTAGACTAGACTAGACTACCGATGATGAGGAGATTTAGGTTCATATCTTGATCGGGTGTACTGGGGGGGTTTTTTCCTAAATCGTTAGCGCTATCCATCTACGCAAATGCTGGTACATTTCGTCTAAATATAGCCTTACTCATCCCTAAAACCATTAGTGCAATAAGAGCTTAAGTGTATAACCTGACAAGGCAGTAAGACACAATGATAAAAAAAATATTACAAGATTCTATGGGAAAATAAGGGCTCCCCTACGACCGTTGTTTGGGAACAAAATATTAGGTTGTAATATCAGAGATCTACTGTAGCATTTTTTTTTTAATATTTACCTGCTACTTCTGAGATTGGTGACCTGGTGGTCTAGCGGTAAGGTGTCGGACTTCTGTGATGGGGGTCCGGGGTTCAATCCTCGGTCCCGGCAAAGATTTATCTGATTACCAAACCCTTCCTTCACCTCTGTGTAGGTCCTCCATTTCATCTCACAATCACCCTACCATTACACATTAGCGTAAGTGCGTATAACTCGAACGGGTAGTAAGACTTGGTGCTATTAATAATAATAATAATAATAATACTTCTGAGATTACAATTTTCTAGTTAATCGCAAGTTCGTAAACTAGAATCTCAGGGGAGGCTGACGCATCAGTCCGTGTGGCCACTCTTTTATGTTTAGTGAATTTCTAAGCTGTGTGCTGAAACAGTTTGGCTTGGAGATGGGCACGTCAAAATATCTTTTTGAATTATTTTATTTTCTTCTGAGTTCTTCCGTGGCAAATAGAGAGAGATGCTGAGTATCAAAAAAAGTTGTCACATGAAGAGGAGGAAATAAATAGCTTCCTGCCGAATGTTTTCTTTAACAAATAAAATTAATCTAAACCTTAAAATATAGTTTTTAATAGCGGTGTATTTATGTACTGAGGAGCTCTACGCACAGCTCCTTTTGGGTGATATTTAGAAACATATATCCTTGATATAATAATTGAAATACCTTATTAAATGGTATATAAATAGCTACAAAATAACTTAGATTAATATGAAAGCCTGTTTGTGATGTGAAGAATCAATTTGAGTCACGTTAACACTAAAATGTTATTGTCACTTCTAAATTTTATTGTTTACCCCCAGTATTCTTCTGTAGCAAGTACTTGAAGCATAATTTGATCAATTTTTATTTTTGTGAAAAGTTTGTTTTCAAAGAGTCTAAATTAAAATAAATATATATATATATATATATATATATGTCGTGTTTTACAGAGGTTTTACGTTAAGTGAATCATGATCCCATAATCATTATGTTTATATAAGTGCGAACGTTGTATTATGCTAACGTTAAGTTAATCGCGATCCCAACATCCCACCCTGGGCTTGGTTGTATTCACTAACGAGTGCAATTCAGCTCCCGGCGTAAGTCTAGAAATGGCGCCACTTTGCACCCAAGATACTCCCAAAGATACGCCCTATTATTTGCTCCATTTTCGTACTCACTAAACAAGGTGCAAACTGGTGGCAATATTACAGTGACGTTACCATAAACGTCATCAATTTCGCTCATTTCGACCAATCCTCGTGAAAAATTTACTTCCAAAGTCAAGGCTACTTTATTTTAAATCTCATTAAAATGACAGCAAATACAACATTTTGCTTATAAACTAGCAATAAAATTAGAAGAGGCCTCTTTATGGGTGCTTTACAAAAACAATATTAGTGCATGATTAAGTATTTATATTATAAATTAATCAATTAATAAAACATTTATATAAACTTTAAAGTTTACTTAAAATCTATACTAACCACCATATTTAGTGACGAAATGTCTTTGGACTTGGAGGAATACAAACCTCTTTGCATCTAAACAAGGATTACACAATTCGTGGTTTTATTTGACGTTTTGTTCTTTAATAATGCTAGAAATACCATGGCGTTGTTTGAATTTAAAAATTCAACAATAAAAGGTAAGTAATTGCTTTGTTACCACTATCTAAATTGAAACAAATTTTGTGCTTGACAGACGTGGTGGCAAATTAAAAGGCGCAACTTTACTCTCCAATTGCCCCTGCTTCTTTTAGTGAATATGGATTTGGGCACATCTTTCAAACTTGCACTGGCGCAAAATTTTGCTCCCGTTAATGAATCTAGGCCCTGGTGTCTCCATGATATTTATCAAAAATATAGAATATGCAAACCAAAGCATAAATAAAACAACAGCAACAGGAGCTTTTATTTTTTGTGTGTGATAATCATGACATTAACCATTTTGTAACCAAGTAATTTCTTATTTATTTTGTATGTATACATTTCAAATGTATTGTCATATTATAAATTTCAAATGTATCGTCATATAAATATAGAGGTAATTAATATTTGAATGATTTTCATATGTTTTTGAATGTTTGTATATAGTTTAAATCATTTACTGTCAAACGCTTAGAAAGCTCATTTTTCTAAGAGGGTGCAGGGGGCGTCCGTCAACAAATTCTTAGGGGCCCGGACTCCCCCAATCCTGCCCTTTTTTTCAAAATTTTCATAGTTAGCAAATAATGTTTTGCATAAGTAGCTATGTTGAGATAATGTTTGTGGGAAGGGTAGTAAACCTTCAACTAGGATCTTAGAGGTTATAACAAAAGTGTTTGCTTCATTTTCCCCGACTCCACATACTCGCCTCATTCCAAGAAACTGTCTTTGTTTTTCAATACCATATGAATGTATGAGGAAAGAAGTTGAGTATATGTTGACAGAGATAATTTTACAATCAAGTGTATTTTGAAGGTGAACATTAAAATATTTATTAACTAATATTTGGTTGACGACATACAATTTGAACTTTATTAGTAGAGTAAAAAACTAGAACATTTGTTTTTATATGTATTTGTGAACTCCCCTTTAAGGGGTCTCATCTTCAAGCACGCCGGCCATTTCAGCTCAACCGATAGCTTGTCTGTTTACTGTTTTTAGGAATGCAACATGGACTTGACTGACTTTATATCTTTGGGGAGGGAGGGTGGGGGGTGACACATTTTTATTAAGTGGACACTCAATAATCACTAATTATAATATTTAAACAAAGACTAGCCTAACATTGTCGATAAAATACTTATCTTCATATTCATAACACTATGATTAATCTGAACATTGATATTAATTCAAAATTGTTATTACATCCTTGATTCAAATAGACCTAACAATTTTTTTTAAATAATTTATTCAATTTTTGAAACCATTATAACTAATAGGCCTAGTTGCAAAAATGCTATTAATTATGTAAAATATTATTAACAGGGCCTATGGCAATGCTGCGCAAGTGTTTCAGATGAAACGAACAATTTCTGATTTATAGTGACATGTTCTCTGTGCGTTAAAGAACTCTTGTGTGATAATCTCTTTTGGTTTAAAAGTGTGAACATAATGAAAACACTTAATTTCATTAAACATTAACATCATCTTACACCTTATTTCTTCTTTCATTGATTACAAATGTGAGCGTGTTTAAATAATTAGGCTACATACGTTATGTATCTTGTTCAATAGGTGTTTGTGTGTGTGAGACACAGCCGCGTGATTAATCGACTTTAAGACACAATTTTTCTCCAAGTATGTGTTGATTTTAAATTATTTGTGTCAGATATGTCCACCTTTCAGGATGAGCTTCCCTTTCAGTGCCACTTTTCACATAAATGGAGTGAGGCTAATTTTATTCATAAGGGCATACAATACATATTTGAGTAAACTGAAATTCTGCAAATAAACCATTTAAATAAATCGCTCGATTCGATCTAATATTAAGCCACCTAAGTTACAATTATTTGAGAGGACGTGGGTGTCCCCCATTCCACCCCTACCCTCACCAGACACGTCCATATTTCGCATATTTTGCATATTTTATTTATGAAAATATATATATATATATTATGGTTGGATTTGATTGTTTCTCTCTCACTAACTAGTTAATTTAAGGTTTGGAGTCAAAGTCGTTATTGTCCTTTAAATAACTCTGATAAGATGCTAATAACAATCACACCGACAATAAAGTCTAAATGAAACTTTTCATCAAACTGTTTTTCACTAAAACAAAGTGTCTTATCAACAATTGAAAGAGAAGTTTAATTCATTGTTCTTCCTCAAGGAATTCATTCATTGAAGCTTAGCCAGAGTTTCCTACATTTCTGCCAACATTGTATCGTGTTAGTATGAACCCTGCGGACTATTACTAAAAATACAACTAAAGTGTAGCTACATTGTAAATACGCGGAGCCTGACAGCCCTCTTACTTGTGTCAGTCAAAGTGTTTCACAAACAATTAGTCTCAAATGACGCGTAGCAACCAGTCCCAGCAATTAACAGAACAAATGAATGTGTCGGTGCCATATCGAGTAATTATCTTCAAGAAACAGTTCTTAGTCGTGTGAGGACCTCTCATCTTCCGTTAAACTACATTGTATTTATATTCACAGAAATAATCAAATTAAATGGCTAACTACATAGGTGTAGTTTCCCTTAAACATTTCCTTGGCGGTATTTTCTACCATTATCATTCAAAACTAGAATTACATGAGCTATGTTTGAGCTCGCTTAGGAAACTCTCACGTGGTTATTTGCCTGCCACTAATACAGTAGCCCCATGGCTTCTTTGGTGCTGACTGACAGCTCACAGCTGACTTCTGACAGTCAACATTTAGGTATATACCTAAATTTTTACTGTCAGAAGTGACAGCTGCTAAAAACATGTTTTTGCAAATCATATGTTTTGGCGTAGGGTTACATAATTTGGTCTGGTAACTTTTCAAAGCCGTCAGCTATCCGCTTTGAGCTGTCAGTCAGCACCAAAGAATTCATGGGGCTGCTGTACTTTTCCCTACAACCTAGGAAACATGTGCTTTTTAACTTTTCCATGCCAAACTGTCTTCCTACTTATCAAGTTAGTAAATACATAATGAAAATAATATGGTAGCTTTTCACCCGCAGAAATAACCGAGCAGTCCAAGGGGTTAGACTCAACTTTACAGTTATTGGTCTCTTTAGACTTGAGTGTCGGGGCTCGAATCCTGGCCCAGCTGACCTTCACTGTTACTTTCTCATACTCTTTCAGAGCTGATTTTGCTTCTCAACTAACCTACTAATCCCGACCATTTAATGTTAATAGGCCTAATTTTTTGTTTAACTAACGCATTTATGTGAGTATTTAAAAAATTTAACACTTACATTTTTATTAAATTAAAAATCTTATTAATAATAATGAACACACTAATTAAATGTTAGTCTACCATTAACACTCAATAGCTGTGTAGCGTATTGAATAGTAACTTAATATAGGCTGTTGTAATTTTTCCAAAGTTGGACTGGAAAGCAGTACTACTAACATTTTAAACATGAGCAACCGTTTTACTCAACGCACAAATTAAATTATTATATCATCATTATGATAATTTAATATCTGGAAAACATTATGATATAATTTTAATGATCTCTTTTAAATCCAAATTTCAATTTATAATATGAAGTGATACCATGTTAACATTTTATTTTAACTGCTACGTGCTCTGCAATTTATGTACTAGGTTTTTTGATTGAATTTGATATCTTTAGATGTGTTGTTTTTTTCCTGCAGGATTTAGGATTAAATGAAATCTATAATCTCTCTGCCCAGGATTGACTGGTAATTGGAGGGTTAAGGTTTCAATTATTAGTCGGGTCCACTAGGAGTGGTTTTCCTAGTTTAGTTTATCACTGTGGTTTTTTCCATCTTCTCCCTATGTCAATGCAAGCCTATTTAAATCAACCTTCCTAATACATTTCTCCTATAATTAACCACTAATAACCTTTTGAACGTAAAATAAACTATGTTTCATCTTTAACATTAATTCGTACCCAATGCAGGTCTGTAGACTGTATCCAAGATTTTTGTTGGGGTGTAGGGGGAGGATGTACATAAATATAAAATAGGCATATTTTACATTACGAGAATGAATATTTTTTTTACATTAGTATGACAAAGTTATCCCATTGAGGTCCTTATTCTGCAACTGAACAAAATTGTTTTCAAATGTAGCCCATTCAAAGGCCAATCTATATGTTAACTATAAAACTGGCTTCGAGTGTGTCTACAGACATAACCATGGACATCTTCCTCGGAAACGGCCCTAACTAATTAAACATTCTAACAACATAACCTAGAAAAATTCTTGAAAATACACCCACAAAATAAATGCATGCACACATACAGATCCTGTAGATCCCCCCCCCCCTAATTTTCTGAATCCAAACACAGCTACTACTACAATTAAAAGGCGCACCAAAACTGTTTTAATTTTTTATTCGTACTATATAGAAATTTATGCTTTTAGAACGCGAAACATGGATCATTGGTGCAACCTAAAGGGAAGGATTAGAAGCATTAGAAATGTACTGCTACAGAAGAATGTTGAAAATATCATGAATGGAGATTGTGTTAAATACAGACGTGCCAAGAAAAGCAACTGAATAAAGGAAACTTTTTAATGATATACACCAAAGAAGAGTTAACTTGGTAGATCATATACTGAGACACGATAGTTTGAAGAAGATATATTAGAAGATGGGGAAGGGAGAAATTCAAGCGGAAGACCAAAACTGAAGAATATGAATCAAATAGCAAACATTGTAGCAGAATAATGTACACAAATGTAGAAAATTTGACCCAGGATACTCAAACGTGCATAACTGCATCAAACCAATCGCAAAATTGATCACATAATGATGATATAGAGAAAGTATTGTATTCGTAAACATTTTATCCTCGAGATTATTTTGGATCTTAACGTGTTATGTGCCCCTAAACTCAAAAAAGTGTCTCTTAAAATTCTTTATTTCCTCATATATCAGTCATTCCATATTCATACAAATGTTTGTAAAATACATTATAAATATACCCTAGGCCTGTTCCAATTAATTAGATAGTAACTATAGAACTGCATCAGATCATAGGAATATAATAAATAGGCCTATCTTGCTTACCCATTACTAACTTACAGGCGAGGGTAGTCAGAGGAAAGTTAAAATAGTCTATAGAATTGTTAGCTATTATTATTATTATTATCAGTCAGTCAGTCATTCATTCTGTCTTGCGACAGGTCCATTCTTCTTGTCAGTGAAACCTAGACCGCTAATACACCCTGTCCTCTGCCTCCTCCTTGAGCTCCCAGAATGTTCTTCTTTCCTTCAAGTCATCTAATATTTAATCCTCCTCCTTCCTAAGCTCCTCTTTCCCTCAACCTTTCATTCTATGACGTCGTGCAGAAGACTGTGTCTCCAGCACCACATTTCAACGCTCTACAAGTATTTGATCAGATCGAGTCTTTGGGGTATTATTGAGTTATACAGAGTAGCTTCCCATCCTTTGAATACTGATGAAATTAATATTTACTTTTCTCATCTTTTTACCTTATTTGTGGTTTAAGTCTCCCATAATCAACACACTGGTATTAATCGATATATCACTGCTATAATAAATACTATTGATGTTTAGAATTCGTTGCCCATTATTCATTGAACTTTTAATTTTAGCGCTTGGCCTAGTTTTACCTTTTTAGTATTTCCTGAATCTTTTTTTTTAACTTTAGTCAACATAAATCAACTCGTAAATGCTTCTACTTAGCCTATTATAAAGCCAAAGGCAGTTTTGCTTTCCGTTTGGTTTCCGGTAACTTGGAATTCTTAAAATTTGGAATATAAATTTTATCTGTGGTGTTTAGATTGGATACTATACAAATAAATGCTTTATTCTTACACTTGACAGTCATTCTGATTATGAAAAAGTGAATGTATTTTTAAACACTCCGAAGAAAAACAAAAACTGATGTTATAAAGTATAAAATGGGATGACTTTTTTACTAGAGTAATGTCGACTATATTTTTTCTTCTGTTCGAAGAATTGTTTTGCTCAATTTACTCTTTTAAAAAAACGAGTATTAGTTTATTTTCAAACTTTAAAATATTGCTATATTTTTAACTTGATAATCTTGATAACATTTGTTGGTTTCTAAAATGTTTTGACGGCTATGAGGATGGTCTGAACAAAGTTTAACAAGAGACCAAATCATCTCCTTATAAGCTTAGGTTTCGTGTCCTCTAAATATCTCGGTGTTTTCTTATTTATTTGTGGATATTATGTTGTTTTTTTTTAAATTTCTTGGACTTGTCGACTCTGTTATGGAAAATCGAAAGTGTGCTTCCAGTGGTTGGCTGCCTGGCAGGCATCGGGTTGTCCAACACCGCCAAGACACTATATTATCGGGGGCGAACAGGTGGCAAATATGTGGGTGGTATGAGGGGGAAAGAGGGCAGGCACTCTTGGACTCTCCACTTCGACCTTTTCTGTTTTGGCATCGAGCGGAGCTGTATCCGAGCTGCGGTTTCTGCTCTAGCCTGCACTGACTCTAGCTTGATTCCTTGCATAGCATGCTAGATTTTTAATACTGAGCGCTTTATGTTGCCCTGAAGTTATTTTTATGTTTTGAGGAGGAAACAGAAATAGTCTAAGAGGCTTGTTGAAGGGGGAAAAGGGGATAGGGGAGGCCAGAATTGGCTCGGGGTGTTTTTTCGGATAGTTGGTCTTGTTAGCTTAGACATGGCAAAAGACACGTTAAGTGTGAGATAGGGAAGGGAAGATGGAATGGGAAAAGGTGACAGGCTGGGTGACAGAGAGGCTTTTTTTGAAAAATAACCACCGTTCTCTTAAACTAGAAAAATCACTTAGTAGGTAAGCACGAAGCAATCTATTTTATCGTTGCTATCTCTTTTTATGGCGCGTCACTTAATTATGTAATGTATTTATAAGTTCCATATACGTAATTGCCAATCAGTATAAATATTGAAATTTATTTATCTTCAAACTTTATCATTCCAGAATGCTCTTAAAGTTTTGTCCGCCGCCTCCCTAGTTTCTCTGACTCGTATCCCGTTTGGTTGTGAGGGGAATGGCAGTAAGAGTAGGAGGGGTTTGGTTTAGTCACTTCTAAGGAACTAATAACATATACGTGTAGTTTAATTAATAGATGTTGATACATTATATCTGGACATGGTCTTGAACCTAAGACCTTTGCATTAGCTTGGCAGCAATGGCGCACTAAGCCGAAGGCCACGTGTCTTAAAGTGTCATTTTTCAATATATATTTGAATGAATATTCGTGATCGATAGATTTATGAACCGAATGCTAGTTTTAATATGTTGTGTCTAGTTTTTCCAAATTTTAATGATTTTTAATAAAGCTCAACAGCACAGCTAAAATGTTTTGTAGTTGTATAAAATTATTTCTCAAATCTGAGTAAAAGTATATTTATCACATAGATTGACAATTTTACTAAATCATTATTTTTCCTCTATTTAAAGAGGACCGCGAATTTATTTAACAGTTTCACATTTTTTTCATACAGAAAACTGTTTTTTATAAAGCTCTATAAAGCACACCTTCGACAAATAGTTTAAAATCATGTTAAAGTATAGAAACCTTCCTACTATTCATTTCGTCTTTTTTAATCTTCAAATATTTATCTAAATAAGTTAATTTTGAAAAAATAGTAAAATTAATCTCGATAAATGACACTATGGCAATAAAATTATTAAACTTATTAATGCCAATCATAAAAATTGCAAACATCGATCACCAATATATAAAATGACTTATTTATCGTTTGTTATTGTCTTACAATCATCTAAATGGGCTAAAATACGAACATGCTTTCACCACACGAATCTTTTGGTGTCATTAGAAATTTTGAAATGAATACATCGTTGTTTGAATCAAAGTTTCTTCTTGTAGCGATGAAGTGTGTGTAGGCATATATTTAAAAATTAATTATATCATGAAGGGGTTTCGCTAAAACTATTTATTTTGCTATTCAGTATTTTCTACGCATCGTATTACTCGTTCGGGTTGTGGGAGTTTTTTTTAGCACCCGGTCTTACTACCTATTAAGGTTACACGCATATGTACTAATTACGATAGTGAGCTAAGTATGGGTAAGGTTGAATTTAGAGGAATTGTACACTTATTTGCGTGGAAGGATAGTTGAGAATAATTTAGGAAAAACCACCCTTAGTACACCCGACCGGGATTTGAACCCCGATATTCCTATCCTCGGCATTCTAGTCCTGCACTAGAGTGACGCCTTAGACCATGCAACCACAGAAGAGTTTTAGCTACACTAATGGAATATGAGTGAGGATAAAATTTTGGTTATAATGTACCCACATTTGCGTGGAAACACTTAATGAAAAAACATCCTCAGGATACCTAACTCGGTGACCTGGCGGTCTAGGGGTAAGGTGTCAGACTTCTAAGCTAGCGGCCGGGGTTCAATCCTCGGTCCCGGCAAAGATTTA
>CABFOW010001398.1:121782-150948 GCA_902141385.1 Timema californicum | reverse complement strand
AATTAGGGAAACAGGAAATAAAGGCAAAACGTCAATATGCCAACGATGAATACCACGGGCACACACACGGAATTTTTGCTAATTTTGTGTCCATAAAAATTGCGCCCAGTGCACGTGTCCAACTTGTTGCACCCTAGTTACGCCACTGTATATTTCACTCGTCAAGTCAAGTACACTGTAACTGTAATTCTTGATAGATACAGTTTCAATATTGATAAAATAATATTAATATTTAGTAAAATGCTTTAAGGTATTTATTTTTTATTACCATTTCTCACTACCTGTTTAGGTTATAAGCGTATATGATTATTACTCTAATGGAGTAGGGATTAGAAAGGAAGCATTTTATTGGTAATCTGCCCACATTTGCGTGGAAGGAGAATGGGAAATCATTTAGAATAAACACCCTTGGTAGACCCGACCAAGATTCGAACCCCGATCTTCCCGTCATAAGAAGGCCAGTCTACACGGAAGCGACGCATTAGATTGTTCGGCCATTGAAGCGGGTAAAATGTTGTCAATGTTGACCATAAACAATATTTTTTAACGTTTATAAAAGGCCCTTTCTTATGTGTTCATAGTGTAGTAATCAAGAAATGTAATTCGCCTGAGCAAACAGTAAAAAAAATAATTAAAAAAGTATATCTAATCAACTTGCTCTACTAAATATTTTGATTAATTTAAATTGGTTGAAACCGAGGTACGATCTCCGGTTAAAGGTGGGGGGTGGGGCACAGGGGCACAGTCTCACAACTGCCGGAGGCAAAGAAAAAATACTGATATTAAATACCTCTAGAAGCTATATAGAGATTTTTTATTGTAATTAATATCCTTAATTACATAATTTACAGTAGCCTCATGGCTTCTTTGGTGCTGACTGTCAGCTGTGAGCTGTCATTCAGCACCAAAGAAATATACCTAAATTTTGATCGTCAGAAGTGACAGCTGCTAAACACATATTTTTGCAGGTCATCTGGTTCGGCGTAGGGATACATAATTTGGTCTAGTAACTTTTTAAAGCTGTCAGCAGCGTATTAATACTGTTCAGGTTATACGCACTAAGGCGAGAATGTAGTGGCTGCGAGAAAAGTTTTTTTATAGTTTTTATAGTAAAACAATTTTTTGGTCAAAATCAATCAAATATTGCTTCATTACAAACATAGGGTTTAGTTCTCTTCACATGATGACCTCAACAGAAATTGTTGAATATATGTCGAGGTTGTCCTGGAATTTAATAGACACTTATAACTCTAGAACTATTGAGTTTTTAGACCCAAGTTTATATGAACTTTTCTTAGTGTTTGGTTGTTGGGAATAAACCTCTAGAATAGTTGACACCAATTATTGTAGACTCTGTATATACTCGTATTTTCCTGTGTTTGTTTAAACTGTAAATAAGTCGGGTTTTTTAGTGTCAACTTTCAGTAAGGAAGTGGGGTTAAACCCCGAACCTCCCTCCCTTGTCTACGGCCTTGGATCACGACTAAGGTTTCCATTACTATAAACACGCTTAATACTGGCATTAAAAAAACTCTATCAAGAGTATAGTCGGTGCAGATTGTGGAGATCCCCTCCCCCTCTTTACATGCTAATTGGCACGCCACTGTGGTGTATACTTCGTTTATTATTATCTAAAAATATGTAAATAATCTGTTTGTTTGAAATGTATAATTATATTATGAGATGTTATTACGTTGTAAGCAAAACATGTTGAAACTTTATTTTAGACCGTGGTACTTTCTTAAGTGGCCGAATGGTTTAATGTGTCACTGTCGCGTCAGACTGACCTGCTAATGACGGGGAGATCAGGGCTTGAATCCCGATCAGCTCTACTAGAGACTGGTTTTTCCTATATGGTTTACCACTCTCCTTCCATGAAAATGCGGGTAGATTACCTCTAAAATGCTTCCTTCTTCATATTTACCACGGTAGAGTAATTATCATACATAATATACATAGATACCTAATCACGCTCTTCCCCTACGGGTTAGGCAAGAAACTGTGCATATAGCTCAAAAAACAACAACTCCATACTTAATCCATCCTCACTAACTTTCTCCAATCTTCTCTATCCTTACATACTCCCTTCACTTCAACAACATCCATACATCGAGTCAAACATGCTTTTTTATTATTAAAACTATTAATGTTTCTCTTTTTCACACATTCGTCTACAACATTTAGCCACATGACTTACCTCTTCCTTTTGATCTACACACTCTACCTTCATATATTTGCTTCCTCACTCGATTCATTCTCATCCTCTCGACATGCCCAAACCAACGTAATACGCGGCGAGAAAAAAAATATTTGGGTAGGCCTTAAGGTGAGGCAGAATGGAGCGGGAGGAATTTTACAGTTTTTATAGCATTTCTTTTTTTTTTTGACCAAAATAAATTGAATATTTCTCCAGTGGCAACATAGAGTTTAGTTTTCTTCACATGCTAAATATCTTATCAAGGGTGTCCTGGAAATTTGTCAAAACTTTTTAAATAATGACAAAAGTTTTGCCAAAATTCCAGGACACCCTTGACAAATATTCAAGATGTGTTGCTATTAGCATGTGCAAAAAACTAAACTCTATGTTGCTATTGGAGAAATATATGATTTATTTTGGCTAAAAAATTTAAATTCTATAAAAGCTGTAAAAGTACTTGCGCTCCCTTCTGCCGCACCTTAATTAAAGTTATTTTTCCTTATAACAACTAAGTTTTGTTGTTCGGCTTTTCTAGTTTCTTCTTTTGATTCTGATATTTTACTCGGTCCAATTATCTTTATTTTGGAGTTACTTCAATGAGACGACATAAAAAGTGTATAGAGAGAGTCCCATTTGTTGGTTCAAACTGATATGATTTTATCGTTTAATAGATAATCCAAAGTAAATTTAATTAATATTTGTATTGAACTGACTACACATCAGGCTCGGTCCTTTGAGTGGTAAATTACCATTCTGGGAATTGGTTTCTGTGTTTGAACCTAGGCATGAATCAGAATAGGCCTCAATTACTTCCACAGACAAAATTTTATTTTAGCACCACATTTAAATACCTATTAAGGTTATCTACTAATTACACTAATGAGTTAGGGATGAGAAAGGTTGAATCAAGATAAAGTGTACCTGTATTTGCATGGAAAAATCACCACCCTCGGTACACTCAACCGACAGTAACGCCTTAGACCATGTGGTCATCCAAGAAGCTTTAAAAGTGTTAATCATCTCTTTAATAACCTCATTTTAAAATACAGTAAAACAGGTTTAAGGTAATGACTGCTTTTCTTTATCTATCTCCTGTGGTTAAAGGTAGATAAGGCATGATTTTCTGCACAGTGAGTAATAGATTATTTGTATATTTTTAGTCTAATGCGGCTAAAAGTGGTTTAGAGCTAGCTTTATGTTGGCACTTGCTCGGTGATAACTTATGGAACATCACTTTGTGGAAAACTCCAACCACCTAGGAGGGACAGTGTTGATGTGGTTACAGCTACATTGGCACTGGAAATAGAGTAAGGATGAGTAAATTAACACCCCCCACCCCCACCTATCTCTTGCTGAATGAATGGAGAAGGGGTGATGTTTCTAGGAGAATTTGTGCAACTGCTTAGGATTCACGCGACTAGTAACAATGAAAAAGATTAGTTTGTTTCATCCTTTATTTGAATGGCTTAATATTTCTTAATATACATAAAAGTTCAATGAACCTCTTTAATATATCCCTTTGTGTTTATGTAGAAGAAGATAAAATAAGTGTAGCCTATTTATAAATACAGTCGATCTTGGTTATAGCTTCATCAAAAAGGACAAACAAATTTTTATGTTATAAATAGATGTACCAACAGAACACTCTTAATAGCTTGTAAGGAAGGGCATTTCACAAATTTCAAATTAAATTTATCAATAGAGAATATTTAAAAATAAAGTACAGTATTTACATAGCTTATATTTAGGCCTGTTCCCCTGTAATAAGCTGTAGCTTACCAAGATTATAAAAAATATAGGCCCATGTATGAAACACAAAAAAAACCACCTTGGCTTTGAGCTTCGACGCGCACACGAGACAGTTCCAGACAGCTCAATGACAATGAAGTAGAGTTAGTTCTCTCTTCATTTTGAGAGCCATTTTTTTTTAGATATACATTCATTTAAATACAATTTAAAGTAAGATATCTAAGAAGTTTTTAATGCTACAACCAAGTGGGAATGACGCTAAAACAGTGTGTTTTTTATAACATTAACAAACTAGTCTGATCGGACTGCTGAAAAAATGACGTGTGAGTTGACGGAATAACTGAGGCCGTTATAATCAAGTTCGACCATAGACCTTCGATTCAAAATTTCCAAATTTTTTTTTTACTCAACCACACTTAAAATGAAAACATAACATCACTATGCTAAATTTGCTAAAAATTCCATGTAGTAGTAATAACCCGGGCTGTGGAGTCGGTAGGCCAAACTTTCGACTCGGACTCTTTCAAAAGTGTATTGAATATATTAATTAGTAATAACAAACTAAGTGGAGTAAAATGCTCTAATAGAGATGACTTCATGGGAAGCTTATGTGACAGTGTGTGAATAAATTTGTCAATCCAAATTACAAACACTGGTCTTAAAAAATAAATAAAGTATAAAATCATAGAATGATTTATTTTTTATAATATCAGTTTTTATTTTAAAGCCACAGTCAGAATCAAACTCCAACGCTACAGCTCTGGAAATAACCTCACAATGCCAGTGGCTGTTTCTAAAAGCCCTTGACCATATTTGGATGTATTTTGAAAATACTTGCCAGTTTCCGACATGGATGCTATACTTATTGTTGGTATTATTAGCTCATTCATGTTTAGACACGATACCTGTGTTATTATTATTAGCACCGCGTCTTACTACCCGTTCGGGTTATACGCACTTACGCTAATGTGTAATGGTTGGGTGATTGTGAGATGAAATGGAGGACCTACAGTTTAACATGGGAACCGAACCACGGTGGAGGCCTGGCATTCCCCACATTCACAAGATGTCTTGTCAGAGGTGAAGGAAGGGTTTGGTAATCAGATAAATCTGTGCCGGGACCGAGGATTGAACCCCAGCCGCCAGCACAGAAGTCTGACACCTTACCCCTAGACCACCAGGTCACCATGGAATAATAAATTGAATGAGATGGTCTCCCCTATTATCCTTGGGAACACCCATCACGGCCCTAGCCTGTTTAGATGGAGGTGTCAAGGAGACTACGAGGGGCGCTTATATTAGTTGAGATACTTAATGTACACATTCTGGACCACTGATTATATCGCTATTATGAGACACGAGAATTCTTATCAGCAAGAGCGAAAGGGCCTACCAATTTTGTTGTAAAAGGTATTTTCACATAACTTCCAAGGTTCTTTTACATACCACAATCAACATGAGACCTTTCAAAAGAAAGTTGCGTTCCAAATTTTTATCGCTCAAGAAAAATTTGTCGATGGCGGCTGGGTTTGAACCCACGAACATTGGGTTTTGATCAGAGCACTTTAACTAAAGACCACCGAGGTCGGTTAACCTTGTAGTTTGGCACCACTATCAACACACTTGGAAGGTGGTATGTATTGGTTTGTATCATACTGCTGGCTGGAGACGCGACTAAGCAGTGTGTGTGTATGAGCCTGTGAATCAGATACTAGATGGCTGCTATAGCAGTGTGCGAGATACTGGAGTCTCAAATCCTCCGGAAATAAACAAAAATACTATTTGTTAAGTGTTGTGATAGATTAAAACTACCATAAAATTAAATTACCCATGTCTTCCAATTAAATTACCTGTGCAAGTCCTAGATAATCAAGTCTATTGTGTCTACTTCTAGTTGGAATTATATTATTCAATTCATTATTATTGTTTATTTGAATGTACAAAACCATATCCAAACATAAAATTTCAACCAGCAATCCAAAAAGCAAGTTGTTGCTTGGTTCTCACCAATCTACAAATGTCACTCCAATAAAAATACATATGGGGACACTATTTTGTATTAAACTGTGTTAGATGGAGGTAAGAGTGTCGGTTGAAGAAAAGAAACGAGAGAATATGTTTTGAATTAATGATGTATATAATTACAATCTACAAAAGTATTTCAAGGAGAGTAAATTAATCACAACACAGTTCGTCAAGTACACAATAACAATACACTTTTTTCCTGCAATTATTTATAAAGCACAAAATTAATTATTACAGCAATGCTATTGTAATTTTTTTTAAAAGCAAAATTTATTTTCAATTTGAGGTATTTTCTTACTTCATATCTGGAAGAAGGTACAGGAAAGGTGGATATAAAACATATAAAAAAGGGAATAAAGATCAATATGACTTTTACAGAACAACACATTTCACATTTTACATTGCTGCCACTGGGGTAGTGGCCTCCTCTTGAAGAAAATCGATCATCACCGTTCTATCCCCCCCTCCCCAAAACTCATCAGGGGGAGGGTGAAATGTGTAACGTAACTTCTCGAATTAGAGGGAACCAAAAAAACACTATAGGAAGGAAATTGGTAAACCAAAAATTGGACACTTACCCTAAAGATAAGTAAGTTAAGGATGTATTATTTCACTAGAACAAAAACCGTCCCCTCTATAATATAACAGTAGACACAGATTAAAAATGACAGGAGAATCTGAAAAACCGCTTCATAAAACAACAGTTTGGCGATTTAAAGAACAAAATATACATACATAAAAAAATACATCATAGGAATAATATTTTGTACAATTAGCTCGTTTGTAACAAATTGAAACAAACCTGTACATTTGTCAAAAATCACATATTGAGCTTCTTTTTTTTATATCTTTTTGCAATTATACAACAAGGGTGGAACATTGACGAAATATACATATTATAAAATAAATCATATTTATTTGTAAAACTCGAAATAATTCACTAATCTAATATGCATCTAAACAATCTTACAGAGCAAAATTAATCACTAATGGATTATCGAGACCCCTGATGCAACTTGTATTTTAAAAATCTTTCAAGACTGTTAATATCCGCCTCGGTGGCCACGTGGTTTAAGATGTCACACTCTCACACTAGACTAGACTGCCGATGACGGGGAGATCAGGGTTCGATTACAGCTGGGTGGTTTTCCTCTCTCTCCCCCACACACATGTGGGTACACTTCCTTCATATTCAACCTTTCATACCCCTAAGACACTATAATAATTAGTACATATATGTATAACCCAAACAAGCAGTAAGCTAAAAACTTGTTTTTATTTTGCATTTCCATCAAATTTAAAGTAAAACATTTAAATATAAACAGTATTGACTATCAGTAACTTACCATATGATCTAAGGGGACATGAGAAGAAGGGTGAATTTTGATAAAATACATCAGTATCCATCAAAAGAAATTACGGTAAGCTATGAGAGGAAAAAAACAAACACTAACGGAATAAGATTAAATTTCAGACTAATGGAGTCAACCTTTAGTTAAAACAACTGTGACATTTAGTGTGTAAGGCCGACATAATTATCCATACCGAATACTCAACTTCAAATTTCCATTACAATTTAGTTTGACAAAATATTCCTAAGAAAATTAATAAATAATCCCATATTAATTATTAATTTCTAACAGAGTGAGATAACATATACATTATAAAAGTTTTTAAATAGAGTCCCTACATACATATTTAAATATTATTTTTCTAAAAGGTATTGACCAATGTTTTACGAACGAAATAGTTTCTGGAAAATATAAAAGACTCAATGCACTTAGGAAATAAGAGAAAGAAGTGGTCCACTCAACTCGCTTTCAAGTAAGAGTTTATGATTTCACTGGAACATTTAAAAATGTTGGTAGTCTCCTTGATAGAGCACAGATATAATAGAGTATATACAGTGCTTTGACAAGAATCTCTATATTTCGCAGTAACATTAAAATAAATATTTTTATATTATTTGCCTTAATTTGTTGTAGCACTGTAATTTTCATAATGTTAGACATCCTAGCTCAAGCCTGTACAACCCTAAACTCACTTGCTCAACATGAAATAATTCAAAGTGCAGAAATACACAACAAATTAAGCTTTCAGAATAATTATCCATACCGAATACTCAACTTCAAATTTCCATTACAATTTAGTTTGACAAAATATTCCTAAGAAAATTAATAAATAATCCCATATTAATTATTAATTTCTAACAGAGTGAGATAACATATACATTATAAAAGTTTTTAAATAGAGTCCCTACATACATATTTAAATATTATTTTTCTAAAAGGTATTGACCAATGTTTTACGAACGAAATAGTTTCTGGAAAATATAAAAGACTCAATGCACTTAGGAAATAAGAGAAAGAAGTGGTCCACTCAACTCGCTTTCAAGTAAGAGTTTATGATTTCACTGGAACATTTAAAAATGTTGGTAGTCTCCTTGATAGAGCACAGATATAATAGAGTATATACAGTGCTTTGACAAGAATCTCTATATTTCGCAGTAACATTAAAATAAATATTTTTATATTATTTGCCTTAATTTGTTGTAGCACTGTAATTTTCATAATGTTAGACATCCTAGCTCAAGCCTGTACAACCCTAAACTCACTTGCTCAACATGAAATAATTCAAAGTGCAGAAATACACAACAAATTAAGCTTTCAGAACTGACATAAATGTAAGCTAATTTACATATATCATATAAATTTAACAAAGTTATAAGTTTTTTAACACAGAATTGTAAGTAAAGTTGTGCAAGATACCTACTATGGAAAAGAGAAGTGCCCTTCAAGTGTAAGGAAGTGTTGTATAGAGCCTACTTCATACCCGTAGTATGTATGCATCGGAAACGTGGACTTTGGATCAAAGAAAAACGAGGAAAGTGGATGCCATGAGAATGAAGTTTTTGAGGAGCATGCTAGCTGTCACAAGATATATAGAGATGGTATGGACACATAATGAGTATGGAAGGGTCGAGGATTCCAAGAAGATTATATAGGGGGGAGACCAAGGAAGAGTTGGGAGGAACAGATAGCAGCAAGTGTGCAAATGAGAGCAGAGTGGAAGACATTATTAGATTTTTAATTTATAAAATACATGATTATGTTGCATCAGTGTTCTCTGAGGAAAAAATAACCTAGACATCAAATATATCAAGTACATATAAAGGAAGCATTCTTTATACAAAATTAATTAGTATATTCTCAATTATCCAGGGACACATTAATCGGGTTGGTAATTATTGATTCTTCAATAAAATTTCAACAAAAGGCCCGCCCTACACGCTACAATATGACTGTACGGCAATATACAGGCCAGTAAAACTTTATGTTTGGTTGAAAGATTTAACCTGACATGTAAACGTAACAACATACATAATAAGAGAAAATAAAACGGGCGAAATTGCAAACACCGTACCGCCCTGGATAATTAAGCGTGTACTGTAGTTTACAAATACAAACATTTATTTTGTGTTAAAGATACTCAGGCAAAGATAAAATGGTAGGAAAATTGTCAAATGCATGTTACTCGGTAACAATATAATAGTGCATTGTCTCTCAATCCCAATGCAACTTTGTAATTATAATAAAATTTTATAAAGTACCCCAATATTATTTTTCAAACATATAATCTGTACATAAACACATTCCTTGTACGGGATTTTTGCAAATTAATTCAATTTTCTTATATAACTGTTACATGAAATACTTTTTATATTGCTTTTATTCAATGTTATTTAAAAGTAACATGTTTTAATAATTCTTGCAAACATCTTTGATATCAACTTTTCAGTCATAGTTAGCAAAGAGCATGATTGATCATAACACAGAGCAAGGAAGCATTTCAAAGAAACAGCAAATATGACCAATATTAGGTGATTTACACGATACTGCTTTTGACGTCACCTTGACACTTTCCCTGAGCGAATTTCCGGCTGCAAAATTCGCTAGCTGACAAACGTTTACACAATACTTCTAAAAAATGGGAAGTCACTGGGGTTTAACCAGCAGTCTTAAGTGTCACTAAAAAAAATCACCGTGCATGTGTGTCTCAAATAAGGTTTGTAGCCAGCTGCCTGACTCACAGATGCGCAATAAGGCAGACTCATTCGCTGGTCACTCTTAAAAGCGCTGACATGCTGCTTCTTTAGACGATGCTGGTAAAATCAGCTATTTATTCGTTTTGAGGGAGTGTTAAAGTTGGACATGTTAAACTTGTCGGCTAGCGTCTTTTATTTGCCGAGTCTTAAAATTATGGAACAAGCATATAAAATAAAACGTATATTTATAATCGTTTACCAGCGAATTAATCAGCTTATAAAGAAGCTGGTTCAATGCGAATAAAAGCAGCACCCTCAAGACACATCAAATAAAACCAAAATGATTCAAGTTTGTATGACATGGAAAGCCGAATTTCTAACATAATCATTATATGCCAATAGTTCATACAGAAAAGCTTAAAAAGCACAATAAAGTAATATTTAGTCCATGATTCAACAAAAAAACAAAAAAAGTAGGATTATTCACGCTACTAAACAGTTATTCTTCGATTTAATATTTTCAGATTTTTACCAGATGAGAAAATCCTAAATAAAAAATGTATTTTAACTTTTGAAGTCCCACGTGAAAATTATTAAGACAAAAAATTCAATTGCCAAAATTGAAGCATATAGCAAATGAAGGGCTTAAATATATTTTAGCAGTCAAATCAATTTTACATTTTATAACATATGAAGAGGAACTTCATTAAACCCCATAACGATGATTTACCACTAAGATAAATGCATCACTGATATAATAAGAATTCATAGTAACAAAATTAGAGGTGAAGAAAAAATTCATAACAATGTGGGGAAATAATCTCTTACTTTTACAATTTTTTCTAAGATTAAAAAATAATATATATATATATATATATATATATGACCTTACTCTTTAATCATAATCGTTTATTAATTTAATATGAAATGCTCCCTGCACTGAGTAAGTCAGAAATTAAAAGAAGATGTTAAATGTACTATGGATTTCCACAAGTTCTGAACGAGAAATTATGTATTAAAATTTTCCAAAATGAAATTTTCTCGACTGCTTTATCATCAGTTTTCTTTTAAGGCTAAAACAAAACCTGTAAGTAAAATTTTACAGGGGCAGAAACTAGTTTTGAAAAGTTCATGATGTAAAAAACAATTCCGAAAAAAATTAAGTTATGTAGATTTTAAACAAAAGTCCTTGGTTGATATGTGATTAAATGCATCATTAGTCATACATTGTGTAGATACTGATATTGATTGATATGAAGGACATTTTTCTTGAGGGGCATTTTAAATTTCAGAACCCCACTATATAGATATAGAAGGATTTAGGAAAAAAGCCTCTAAGAAGACCCTTACCTCAAAAATCCTACCGTCCATGTGCATTTAGCGGATAGTTATATTAATTTTTTTTAAGTGTTATCTTTGCAGTTTAATCAAGAGTTTTTCAGAAAATGACATGAATAAAATTCAATCAATGAGATAATTGAAATATATTATAAGATATATATGATTACAATAGTGTTGTGAATAAAAAAATGACAAAATAAAAAATATTAAAACGTTAAAAAATACAACTTATGAAATAACATTTATTTAGTTCTTTATTTTCTATCTATTCATTTTAATATTCCAAAACTTTAGGGTAAAGAAAAATATATATTTTACAAGCTTTCAATTTGTTTCTTGAAATTTCACAGCCACAAAAGAGTTGGTTTAAGCTGTTTAGTGCATTTTGACATAATGTGCTAAGTTTGACGCTAGAATCTATTTTGTAAGCCGCAACTTGTGAAACCAGACACCACTATTGTGTTTGGAATTGAAACAAAACAATATCTATTGGGTTGGGGAGAGAAAGATAGAGAAATATGGCCAATCAAATTTACCGGCAATACAAATTAGAGATGAGTTGAACTTTAGCGGAACAACTTGCGCCGACGAGGCAGAAATCTTGTTATTGTCTCGTCACGTGACCACGTTTCTGTTCTGCGCTAGTTTTTCGACGACCAATGTGTGAATACACAGTCAGTCCCGAGTTATTCAAGCAATGCGTACCGTTTTTAACATAACAGCCAAAATACAGTATTCAAATAATTAATTAACTAAATGAAACCTTAATCATGGCTAAAAACTACTGATCTAAAACTTAGCACATTTCATAAATAACTAAACAAAAGTTTAAAAGAAAAATATTATTAATATCTAACCATATTGTACTTTAAAAATGTCGGATTATTTAGATTTAATCACCTATATACAATATTAATGGCAAATAAATTTTTTTTTGTAACATTATTTACTAACCTAAAAAATTGCTATTCATAATTTTTAAGCTCAGTACATTTATTGTGTAACAAAGCTAAATATGTAAAGCTAAAATTATATAAAAAAAACTTCATAAAACACAAAATAATTTCACTAACTTTATAAACAATTAAATATGTCAACACACTTAAAATATCTCGGCATTAATCCCAAAAGCTTTTGAGTGAGTTGACATAGATGATTACTATGCTGTAGATATTTTGGAAATGTGCCACATATTTCCATCTCCAACAAAAGATGGAGAGCGGTGAGCCTCAAAATTGAAAAGAAGTATTATGCTGTCATTTTTTGGATAAATTAGCAATGGATCAAATTGCCATTAAAGTTTGAAACGCACAAAGAAATTTTAAGTCACAAAGAACATAAGGAGGATAACCTACATGAATCTTGAAATTCTCCCTATAAATATTTATAGATTATTTTTTCACTTAGTCATTCACTAATCAACCATTTGATTTCTATAAAACAATACCGAATGAATTAAAATGGGTTTTCTTGACAATAGAAAATATTACTTATAATCCTGTTTAAATAAGTATATGAGATCAATTAATTGATAGTCCAAAATGAGATATATTAGATCATCTTTATGCACGCTTCAATAGAAAGGTTTTAAGGTAAGTTATATGTACAGATTAAAGCAGGAAGAATGGTGGAAGGATATAGAAAGATGGAGGCATTTTAATAAACTGACCCGGCCTCAGGCTGGGAACAGGTGATGATGATATCTACAAGTTGCATTAAATCTCATCTAATTATAAGACAAGTCACAAAGGTTGTTGCTAAGAGTGCGTGAAGTTTCGAAACTTTGACATGGCTTCAACTTTGCTCCGAAAATCATGAAGCTTTGCCAATAAATAATACCCACAGCTAGAATACTTAATTTACAGTCAATTGTTGCACTTCTGAACTGTTATATACATTAAAAATTAATATTCATATGAAAAGAAACCCTCCAAATTAATTGAATTGTCAAGATAAGAACTTGATTTATCAGATAACAAAATATTACAAATGATTGTTCTATAACATTTTTCAATGGATTTTAGTGGATGAAGTTTTATAAATAAACACGATTTAATATTTTAAAAAAAGTATGAACAACTGACCACAAACAATCCAACTCTGAGAATATTTCATGTATTTGATTTGCGTTTGCTTCAATTGAAAAAGTGGACCTTCACCCTTACCTAGTTTATAATAACCAATACCAGACAATGACCTTGGTAAAAATTGAAGTTTTTATATTATTATTATTATTATTATTATTATTATTATTAGCACCGCGTCTTACTACCCATTCAGGTTATACGCACTTACGCTAATGTGTAATGGTAGGGTGATTGTGAGATGAAATGAAGGACCTACAGTTTAACGTGGAATCCGAACCACGGTGGAGGCCTGGCATTCTCGAAGATTTTATGAAAGGTAGATATGATTGGGAGAAAAAAAAAGCTGGTTACCGAATTAGATGTAAACAGAACAAAGGAATACAAATTAATATATTTATGTGAAACTTAAAGTATTATATAATTAATACAATTGTAGTCATGGGAGTAGGGCAGTGCTTATGAAGCCTTTTTAAATAATATCAGAGATTAAAATAAATGTAAATGGTAAATACTTTCACATGCATCTAAAATGAGATCAATTATTTTTAAAGTTATTTTAAATAAAAGAATGAAAATAAAAACAAAGTAGATGAACAAAAGACTAATAACAAGATGTGGTTGACAAATTGACGCGGTTACCTTGGATGAGAAGAAAACATTATTGGTTAGTAACTAGGTATATTATGTATTCCAAGACATTAACAATAATTCATCATCCTTTTATGCTTGGAAGCTCAAGATTCGATAAAATATCAGATTTGAGATAATAATAATTATTATTCTCCCATTATTTTTTTTAGCGCGTCTTACTACTTGTTCAGATTATATGATTATGTACTTATTACGCTGATGGTTTTAGGGATTAGGAAGTGGACTTGCATTTGCATGGAGGAAGAGTGGAAAACCATTTTGTAAAAACTACCTTCAGTACACCTGTCCTGACCGAGATTCTAACCTCGATCTCCTCGTCATAAGCAGTCTAGTTAGTCCAACACGAAAGTAGCGCATTAGGTGATACGACCACCAAACCGGGTTAGTCAAATTTTGAATTGTATTTTGTTTTATAGCTTAAATCTGCCTTAATAATTATTCAGATTCATTTTAATTCAAGGAGAACTCAAAGCCCAAACCTTAGACTATTAATTTAGCACTTAACTAAATGTTTGAACATTATGGATTATAGCAAAGAATGTAAACATTTAGTTACTATTTCTATTTTCTATCATTTCATTATATTTATCTTTCCTCAAGATTCAAATTCGTAGATAAAATAAGTATTCTGAGTCATGAAATAATATATTCGACTCAACTGCTGTAAACATATTTTTAACTTGCCAAATAGTCTAAAATCTATTTTCGATAATTAATGTGGAACCGCTTTGAGATAACAAATCAACATTTGAACTATCTAGTAAGAGAATTAAAACATTTATATAAGTTAACATTTATATTTCATATAGAAAATTAGAAATTTATGTGAAAACAATTAAAAATAAGGTTTATCTCACTTCTATCAGCATACTACAAAATTTTATACAACATAAATTTAATGAGATTAACGCCATATATTCATAGGAAATAATTGGAAATTATCATTGAGGATTTCTAAGAAATAGATTAAGAAAGGATCAGCAAATATTTAAAAAAAAGAAGTGAGAAATCATGATGGTTCATCAATTATACATATATTTTAGATAGGCCTATGATTTAGCTAGAAAAAATAAAATTGTATGACATTTTGGTTAAGTTTGGGATAACAAAAAAAAACACCTGTCAAGTTAAATGAGGTACTGTATGTTTGAATGATAAGTGTGGCAGGTTGCATGTCACTTATCAAATACTTTCAAAATCCTTAATGGATTGAAACAAGAGACGTAGTTTCCCGATTACTTTTTAATTCAACCTTAGAGTATGCTATTAAAGAAATGCAAACGAGAAGGAAGAGGTCTACATTAAACGCTACACTGCCGAAAATAGGATAAGCGAGTGATTTAGTTAGCCATGTTGTTAAAAAAAATGCACACACTTATTAGATACCTTTAGGAAAATAGGTTTAGAAATTAATGATCAAACAGCAATGTATTATTTAGGTGTTATTTTAATTATAAAAAGCATTCAATGGCTTATTTATTATATTGTTTATGGTAGTGTTAAGAATTAAATGTTTAATACTCGACTATGTATATATTTTAGTGCTAAACCAATACGAGTAGATGATCCAATGTAAGTCATTCATAAGTATGCTTATACTCTCTTATTAAAAGAATAAATCAAGCAAAGAGTTAACTTTCTACACATTTAAAATAAATAAGAAAGTTGACTTAAGATTTTTTTTGTGAAAATAACAAAGAAATCACAAAAATTAATCACCAAAGTTTATTACTAACCCAGTAAAAATGGTTGACTATAAATTTATATAACATTAAAGTTTATTCCTGGTGGGTAAATATTTAATAACCATTCATGTTATTTCGAATCCCATGATATAGAAAGACTATCTTACAGTGGCATATTTAAGTAAATTGGTCAACTTTTTAAATCTTTTTAATCACGTATTTAAGTCATTAGACTGGATTTGTTTGTAAACTTAAATATTTTCTGCAACATAGAAACTCACATAATATTAAAAATTTGTAGTACTATATTTTCCAGTGATAAAAGTTTAGATGTTCATTTGACATATTTTTTTAGCGGAGCATCTTACTATTTATTCGGGTTGTATGCATATGTACTAATTACTCCAATGGTTTTAGAAATGAGAGGGTTTATATTCATATAAAGTGTAGGCAAATTTGCATGGAAGGGGAATGGAAAATCACCCTCAGTAGACCCGACCGAGATTTGAACCTCGTTCTCCCTGTCAACAGTCTAGTCTACTGTGAGAGTAGTGCGTTAGAACACGCAGCCATCTGTGTTCATTAATCAGTTCAGTCTTCATTAGCGTACGTATAATACGTTCAAAAATGCTAGAACAAACTTGAAAAATGCTTTGATATTAATTTTAATTTGCCAAGTAAAAGTTTATACAAACACATCTAACAATATTCTAATGTACCTACAAATAAATACAATTCAAAATTTTCAAGATAAAATTAAATTTCAGAGTACTATAATTTTTTTTTTAATTTGGGAAGAATTTCAAAAATCAATTTCAAACAACTTCTAAAACTTAACTTTAACTAGAATTTTCAAGTACTCACACAACCCTGGTAATAATGTATCCTAAAAATTGAGACTAAAAGGAAAGTGTGAAACATAATTATTTATAATTAGACACAAAGCTAAAGTAACATGATTGTTTAGAAAATAGCACAGTCAATAATAAATAAAATTGACAATGACTCCTCTCTAAAGAAGGAAACAATATTTCGAACAGAAAGAATTGTTTGCACATTCCCAAATATAAATAAAATTTGGATTGCACTTCAAACAATGATCTCATTTAAATGTGATCAAAAATAAAAATCTAATCTGTTTAAAAGTGGACATATCTTCTATATTATATAATTAGGATATTCAATAATTAATCTAATTATATAACATGTGGAAATATTTGAAACAGTAAGAGAAGAACAACAGAAAATATAAAGCGTTAATATACTTTAATACTTTATTGGTTTGGAACAGAATACATTCTCTAATCACCATTCCAAACCATCTGCTATAATACCACACTTTTATCACTCTCATAAACTTGTACAGTAAAACACTTTTTTTAATAATGGAAATTGATAAAACTAAAGAAAAAAGGGAAATTAAACTAACAAGAGTAAATTTGATGAAGAAAGCCCACCTGGGTAAATAGGAAAAATGCTGGAAGAATCCAATGCACAAAGGTGACATCTTCTTCCTTTCTTCTGTCTACTATAGTACAAGTAGTCAGACACACACACATTTTAACACAAATAGTATAATATTTCAGCATTGTTACCTTTATCAAACACAAAGAAAGGAGTACATCATACACAAATACTGGATTACTCGTCTGTAGGACTATAGAAGACAGAAGAAAAGTAGAATATGTCGCCTTTGTGCCTTGGATTATTCCCACATTTTTTCTCTTTCCCTAGGTGGACTTTCTTTATCAAACTTACTCTTAGTAATTTATTTTCCATTTTTCATTAGTTTTACCAATTTCCATTATTATAAAATTATTTAGCTCTCGGGCCACCTCATTTTTAAACAATAAAACACTTTCCAAATACAACACAATACTTAACCACGGCGGACAATAAAATTGCACACCTCATCCATTTTTAAAAAAATGCATAATTCTTACTTATTAAGAATACATGAGATCACAACGTACATGCTAGAATTTTTTTTAAGGAATAAATTCCTTTCATAATAATGGCAGTATTAGTTTACATAACCATATTTTTGTCATTTAATATGGTTACTGATATTCGGTACACTGTTTATCTCAGCCTTTTTAATCAGACATAAGGTACTGTATTAAAAAGATTCTCACAGTACAGTTAAGAACGAGACTGCTCGGCCAATGTAATAAACATGTAACCTAGGGGTAGAACAGGACTGGGTACGACGACAATGACATTCAAACTCTCGCCATATTCAATGATTAATATAATAATTTCACAATCGGCAGCGGAGGAGCGTCTCGCAAAGCTGAGATTCGAGAGTTGTGCTTACAAACACATCTTGGACAAACATGGGGGTTGTAGTTTTTAAAACTGGTAAAGTAGATACATTAAACAGCGACTAATTTGTATTTGGAAACAAAATTGCGGTAGTTTTTCGGACTAGAAATTGATGGATTTATTTCAATAAAATGCATAAAGTAAAAAATGAGTATTATCTCTTATTCATAGCAGAAAGTATTGCTGCCATTTTTATTAATAATAATAACCAAATAATCTTGAATGAAATCTTGACAAATCAGGATGTTTTATATTAATTACATTATTATAGGTGCATATGTGCGAACAAAAACTATGTTATAGTCATGAGAATAGTTGAATTCAAAGGTTCAACTTCATGGATCCTGAACTATCATAAGATATTTTTTCAACATTATCTCCAGACATGTTTTTTTTTAGAATTTTAATTTCTAACCATTTCACAGTAAATAATACTTGCATCAAAGTACCAAATAATATAAAACTGAATGTCAAGACTTCAACAAAATATACAGTCAGGACCACTTTTAAACAAATTTGCAGGACCTATCAAATTAACCAACTTAAGGATATTCAAGATTTGAAAGCCAAATCTCTTAAAAACACACTTGTGTTCAATTTTTAAGTGAAATTTGTTTTAGAGCTACAAACCTGCTAATGGGTGGTTCACAACCAATCATAATTATAGAATGAACTCAAACACCAGACCCCAGACCAGTAATTTAACACTTATCTGAATGTATGAATGTTATAATGAATGGATTATAAGAACAAATGTTAAAATTTAGTTATTTTTATTTTATATTATTCTATTATATTTCCTCTTATGTTCATAATATTTTCCAAGATTCGAAGTTTAGATTTGAAGGTAAATTGGCAATTCAGATTTGTGAAATAGTGGATTCAACCCAACTCTAGAAATAACTTTAACTTTGGGCCAATCGGTTTTTTTTTAATTACAATTTAATGGCTAACTCCTTATCAAAAGGATATTTAAAAGGAATGTCACATTTATTCGTCTTCCTATCACTCACCATGTTTAACAATGAAGCGGCCTAGTGGCAAAATTATTTTATAATGGAAATTGATAAAAATAAAGAAAAAAGAAAAATAGCCTACAGAGTGAAAATTTATCACTGTTTATTAATGATTATAAGAATGAAAATTGGTAAAAAATAAAGGAAAATAAGGTGGGCCTTCTTCATTAAATTTGAACTTATAGGTTTATTTTTATTTAATTTCATCAATTTTCATTATTCTTATCATTGAAAACTAACAGTATTATATATAAATTGATGTTTATTTTACCTACAACTTTTTGAAAATGACAAAAGCCTAACGTCCCCATCTACATATCCGTATCCTTAAGGTACGTAATACTCCATAAGAGATCAACTCCACATTACTAAATGCTCTGTATACAGGGTCCTTATCCTTAATTCCTTAGTCCTTACCACCCCGTAGAAGTTTTCTTTTTAAGGACTAGTTTTTACAGACTGCTAAGGACTACCAATCACAACAAAGTAAGGATGTGTGCATTGAAATAAAACACCAATGGCATAGTGTAGCAATTACACTAACTAGCTCATGTTTTAAATATATTATTTGTGACTGTACTTAACCTAATTTTCAAATGTAGCCTCTCCTGGGCGTTTTATCAAAATATATTGTATAGTTGAGAGTGTAAATAATTGTTCAGCTGGGGTATTGTCTGCTTCACAGATAACGTCTGATAGTGCCTAGCTCTAGAAAATTTACTTTCTAAGAGTTTAATTGGACGTTGTTTCCAACTTTCTCATTGGTTGTCATGGTCATGTGATCAGGGATACGGACTGTGTTGACGTGATTTCCATTTTTAAGGACCATAAGGATAAGGAGTTTACGGACTCTTCAGATGGGGCTTAATTTAATAATTAACTTACTAATCAAATACTTAACTGAATTAGAAATTCGCCATAGCTGCCAAACAAGTGGAAGGGAATTGATTAATAGCCTGGCTGTATCAAAATAACAAGTAAAATTTTGTAAAAATGCTATATTTATCCTAACTGGATCTTTTTCCAATTTATTTTTACAAGGCCACAAAAAATTCGATCGACATACTTAAAAGATCTATTATTTTATTTAAAAAAATCCTGCTAACAAACCATTTCTTTTCTTTATGAACGCAGCCCACATTACAAAAGATGTACACCTTGTCCAGTGATCAGTGTCGCAGCAAAAAAACTTTCAAACTTTGATAATAAGTCATTTGGTAAAAATTCATAAAATAGGCAAAGATACCATAAATTAAATTTAAGTATTGTATATGTTACCACATATCTGGAAGAGATGACAGCAACGCATCCACACATTTAATTACATAGAATTAAAATGTGTTATTTTAAAATCACACGCCGAAACTTGATTTAGGAAAATGTCGTTCAACTAAGAATAATTTATGGTTACTGCAGAACTTTGTTTAAAAGTGGAACTAACTGAATATTACATATAAATGATTTCTATATTTAAAACATAAGTATTTATTTTATATTAAATAAAATAAATGACAAAAGTAGCTTATACTATTTCTAATACATATCTACAGATGAATACAGTAACATTAATTTGATTTTGAGTCCGGAATATATACAAGAACATGAGAAAGCACAATTGGAGAGAGGATATATTAAGAAGAGCTCACGGCAACTTCAACACTGGATAATATCGTTACCCCAAGAGTGAGCGAAATTTAACTTTTATAAGAGACATGAACCGATATTTATTGGCAATAATATTAGGAAGCAACTGTTGGGGGAGAGGTAAAATACAGTTTAAAAAGCCAACAACATTCTAAAAGACAAATGAAAGAAATAATTTAATTTCAAAATAAACACTTCTTCATACGAGGTTTAAATTTAATATTGAACGTTTTCTCCTTTGAGCATAAAAAATATAATCTTCCCCATTCACATGTATTAATTTAAATATAAACAGAAAATGACTTAACACAAGAATCAAACCCAGAACAAATGGTTAGCACTCAGGTAGAAAGTTTATTTTAGTGTTTTACCCCGACAAATGTGTATTCGATGTTCTATAAATATTCCTTCCTCATCCCTTTGATTAGGAACTTATATGTACATTTTTAAAATGTCAATTAATAGAGGTGTATTGATTTAATAAAACAGAGTACCGATACAGATTGTTTAAAATAATTGTTCATGCTACGATTATTTACAACGCTTGATACCGATTATTGATTATTAAAAACTACTGGGGAATATGATTTAGAGAATGTTAACAGTTCGAAGTGTTTTGTTTTTGTTGAGATTTTGATCACTACCTAGAAAATTTTTATATAAATTTTATCTTAAAAAACAATTAATCGACAAAATAATCGCCCAATAAAGATTCTTCGGTATTCACATCGGTACACCCCTATTAACTAATAGTCAGATCTCAAATATAAAGTGCAAAACCCACTCGGTGAAGATGTTGGCAGTAGGAAATGTAAACCATTCAACCAACCACATTTATTCCTTCATAAAACTTGTGCTTAAGAACTGATATGCCAAGACATTAGGACTAAGGGGGTGGTTAGATTATTGCTTCATATGACCATGTGAGCATTCTACACAACAGAGGTACATACAATAGAAAAAAATTGTATACGGTAAAAATAGGACATATGATAGGAAAATCGAGCACTTGTATGTTCTTTAAAACTTTTGGCCCCTATACAGATTGGCATGTTTGGAGCAGCACTAAGTTTCCTTTTTTATGAAAAAATGTACATAAGTATGTAAGTCAATGAATGATATACTTTAAAAAATAAATTAAGAAAATTCTATAAACCAGTCATCGTTAATTGACTTTCCCACCCACCTCTTGTTGAGACCGGCTCACTCCATGCGTGGGAAACTCCTTGAGAGGGCTGGAGGGGACTATAACCTCACAGCCGTTACTCCGACGAATGACGGTAGTGTGGCTAGCCTCCCCCAAACCAGGGTTGGACGACTCATCGTAACCAGAGTCGGAAGATGCGTCGCTGTAAGACTTGACCGTTGTACTGCCGTTTGTACTGGTTACCTCTGGTACAGCATCTAGTCCGGACGGAGAGGGGAGGGGATTTAGCGGTACCGCGGGAGGGCTAAACGGCCCCTTGTCGACTTGTTTGGAGACGACACAGCCTTGGCACGGCTTTAGAAATCTTGGATCCACCAGTACCTCTCCATATCGGCCACGGAATATTGTCCCACAACATACTTTCTCTCTGGGGGGAAAAATATTAAAAATTATACCAAAATGTAACATAAATAGAATCATAGTTTACCACAACACACTTAATAAGTGGGGATGTGCAAGATTTGAAAATATCTCACTCAGAGGAGAAAGAAGAGTCTCGATCTAGTCTTGTAAGTTAAAAACGAATCTCAAAAATTGGAAAAAAAACAGATAGCTGCCCCAAAAAAATTTACAAACCCAACAAATATATAATATATCTCTAAAAGAAAACCTCTTTTCGCTTTACACACCCAAAAAGGGGCAGGCAGCACTTTTTCCCCCCAAAAAACAGCATACATTAAGAAAGGTTTTGGTTATAAAAATTGTTTAAAAAAATCAAAACTTGAAATTAAAACTGTTACACTACAAAATTAAATCATAAATGGTATATAATGCAACTATCACCATTTTATTAATTGCATTTAAGTCTGTGACCTGGCGGTCTAGGGGTAAGGTGTCAGACTTCTGTGCTAGCGGCCGGGGTTCAATCCTCGGTCGCGGCAAAGGTTTGTCTGATTACCAAACCCTTCCTTCACCTCTGACAAGACTATCTTGTGAATGTGGGGAATGCCAGGCCTCCACCGTGGTTCAGATTCCACGTTAAACTGTAGGTCCTCCATTCCATCTCACATTCACCCTACCATTACACATTAGCTTAAGTGCGTATAACCCAAACGAATGCTAATAATAATAATAATAATAATTGCAATAATTGCATTTAAAATGTGTATGAGTTGTATCTTAAATATTTGAATATAAAATAGTCCAAAGCAAGCTACAGCCCAAATGTCTAAAGGATTCCATCTATAAACTACATTTTCCCTTTAAAAATAGTATTTACATTTTTTATACTTTCAAAGGAAGTTTTCTCGTCTTGTGTTATCAATTGTTTTTAATATTGTCATCTCAATATTGTATTGAATTTGAAAATAAAATAAAAAATGTCACACGTTCCTATTAATAAGTTATATAGATACATCAAGATACAATTAGAGACAGTCTGTTTAAACTTGTGGCGGACTAAAGTCGCGAGATAGTTTTATGCTGGGGTCACCCCTATGAGCACTGAAATTTGAATGAGTGAGCAATAATATATTTAGAAGGGAGAGCGGGAATTATAAAACACGTGTAATTAGGAGAACCAAAGGTAAGAAGACCAATGGGAAGACCGAAACTTAGATGGGGGGAAGGATTGATCTAAGAGTACTGGATGCATATGAGACTAACGATGTCGACAGGAAAGCACAGAAGAGGCCAAAGAGCAAGGTCAGATGGTTACAAAGGTAAGCTAAGAGTACACATATTTATTATTCTAAGTGATCAAATTTAAAAAAAATAATACAACTTTGCAACAAACAACCTAACATAGTACTTAATTATTATTAGCACCGCATCTTACTACCCGTTCGGGTTATACGCTTAGTACTAATTACGCTAACAGGTTAGAAATCAGGAATGTTTAATTTAGAGGAAGTTAACCTGCATTTGTGTTGTGGGAGCGTGGAAAACCAATTAGGTAAAACCACCCCCAGTTCACCCGACAGAGTTGAACCTTGATCTCCCTGTCCTTGGCAGTCTAGCTCAACACGAAACTAGAGCATTAGCTAACTACGCCACAGAGGCGAGTTCCAATGTCTTAAAAAAACTTTCATCATTATTTCATTTGTTCTTCCTCTACAGACCACCCTAATATACATTTAATCTCAGCATAGGACATGAGTGAAGAGAGTAGACTGGGAGTGAGGATGATGGACAGGGTGAGAGAGAGGGAGAGAGTGAAGGAGAAACTCCTCCCTGCAGGATAGGATAGAGAAGGAGAATATTGAGGTGGTATAGATATGTGAAGAGGATGGAAGAAGGGAGGATGCTCGAAATGGAGGTGGCGGGCAGGAAGCCGAGAGGAAGACTGGTGGATAAAGGGAGTGTGGAGAGAAGTGGCGGAAGAAAAGTGGTGGAGAGGCTTATGTTAGAGACCGACCCTGCGAGTGGAAGGGAATTGTGATGATGATGATGATGTTGAATATAGCACACATTGTAACTACTTATGAATACTTTTCAAACCAACTTGTGAATATCCATTTTAATCTCTAATTATTTTGTTAAAATAGTAAAATCAAAAATATACACCATAAATGAGTTATATTAACATATATTATCACGAGAGGTTTGGAAAAAACTACAGATAAGTATATAGACATATATATATATATATATATTAACTATTTAAACTAAAAATGTCTTACCTTTTCCAGAAGTTCATGTCTAAGAAGCTACTGACTGGAATTTGCGAGATTCTATGTTTGCTAATCTTATCGCAACGACGAGGAGATGGTGACTTGTTTCGTTTCTTCTTCATCAGGGGCAATACACCAAAGTCATCACTGGGGGTGGGACTTGGGGCAAGACTGGAAGGGATGCTCCTCATTCCACTTGTGTCAAACATGAAGTCCTCTGAAAGAAAAAATAATCAGCTTGTTACCCGCATAGTTGCTACAAACCTCGCCTTCTATTTAACACATAGTAGTTAGATTCAATAAGGAATAAAGTTTGGTAGGAACATGTTATTTGTCATGAGGAGAAACATGATTCAGAATGAAGCAAGATTGAGGATGTTGGAGTACATGAGAGAGTAGAGGAAGCAAGACTGAGGATGTTGGAGTACATGAGAGAGTAGAGAAAGCAAGACTGAGGATGTTCGAGTACATGAGAGAGTAGAGGAAGCAAGACTGAGGATGTTGGAGTACATGAGATAGTAGAGGAAGCAAGACTGAGGATGTTGGAGTACATGAGATAAAGAAGCAAGATTGAGGATGTTGGAGTACATGAAATTGTAGAGGATGCAAGATTGAGGATGTTGGAGTACATGAGAGAGTAGAGGAAGCAAGACTGAGGATGTTGGAGTACATGAGAGAGTAGAGGAAGCAAGACTGAGGATGTTGGAGTACATGAGATAGTAGAGGAAGCAAGACTGAGGATGTTGGAGTACATGAGATAAAGAAGCAAGATTGAGGATGTTGGAGTACATGAAATTGTAGAGGATGCAAGATTGAGGATGTTGGAGTACATGAGAGAGTAGAGGAAGCAAGACTGAGGATGTTGGAGTACATGAGAGAGTAGAGGAAGCAAGACTGAGGATGTTGGAGTACATGAGATAAAGAAGCAAGATTGAGGATGTTGGAGTACATGAGATAAAGAAGCAAGATTGAGGATGTTGGAGTACATGAAATTGTAGAGGAAGCAAGATTGAGGATGTTGGAGTACATGAGAGAGTAGAGGAAGCAAGACTGAGGATGTTGGAGTACATGAGAGAGTAGAGGAAGCAAGACTGAGGATGTTGGAGTACATGAGATAGTAGAGGAAGCAAGACTGAGATGGTATGGACATGTAATGAGGATGTTGGAGTACATGAGATAGTAGAGGAAGCAAGACTGAGATGGTTTGGGCAAGTAATGAGGATGTTGGAGTACATGAGATAGTAGAGGAAGCAAAAATGAGATGGTATAGGCATGTAATGAGAATGTTGGAGTACATGAGATAGTAGAGGGAGCAAAAGTGAGATGGTATAGGCATGTAATGAGGATGTTGGAGTACATGAGATAGTAGAAGAAGCAAGATTGAGGATGTTGGAGTACATGAGATAGTAGAGGAAGCAAGACTGAGATGGTATGGGCATGTAATGAGGATGGAAAAGTAGAGAATACCAAAGAGAATAATAGAAATGAAGTATGTAGGAAACATACCGCAAGAGAGACCAAGAAAGAGATGAACGGAGTAGATAACAGAAAGTATTCAAGTGAGAGAAGAATGGAAACGATTAAAGGAAGAAGAATGGTGGAAGATGCAGGTATTTTACTAAACGGACCCGGCCACAGGCTGGAAACAAATTTATAATGACGGACGACACACTAAAAACACCATAAAAAAAACTGTTTCAAGGCAATAGTATATATTATTCAATAGTCCTAAGGGGAGGGCCAAAAGTGTATAAAATTCCCATGAAATATCATATGAATGTCACGTTGAACATAAATCAATAATAGGTTATAACATTTCAGGAATTAATTTTTAAAAGTTATGTAGATGTAAAAAAATTGCTCGATTTGGTTTGTATAAAGTTAAACTACTGAAAACGCTTTAATATTACGTTTATTTTATTTAAGGACTAGAAAATTTGATCAAATGTTGAAACATAATAATATTCTTAATTTGTTTCGTGAAATAATGGCGCAAAAACATTTTGGCCTTCTAAAAGTGTATTTTGTAGATCAAAGTGAGAAATTGTTTCCACCAGTAAATATGTATTCTCTTTCTCACACCTGCTATGTCTTGCTCTGAAGACCTGAGTAAGTTGTATGGTTGCAATTTTTCGGAATAAAAACTTTGAAAGGGATGGTGGCTAGCTCCACTTAGCCAATTTATTGCTCAAAATTAGTTTATTCTTTCTTTTATAAGTAGAGATGGGGCCCTCAAATCCATAAGGATATTCGACTCAAGACTCAAATGATTAAGAAAATATATATTCCAATTTTTTAAGTGAAATTTGTTTAAGAGCTCCAATACTACTTATTGGTGGTTCAGAACCTATTATAGAATAAGATTAATTCAACAACCAGGCCCTAGACCAGTAATTTAACACTTAACAGAATGTGTGAATGTTATAATGAAAGAATGTTTACATTTATTTTTGTATTTTATTTTATTTACTTTACATCCATTACTGTTTCCAGTCAGTGGTCAGTTTTATATTCAAGCCATATATTCTCCACTACAGGCTCTCTAGGTCTGTTTTGGCTTCATATCCCTTATAATATATCTTAAGACTAGGACAGGCACAACGTCCAGTCCCTGGCCGTTAATTTATCAATGTGAAAGGGTAAACCCACATTTCATCAATGAGACATTTTTAGGCCATGCCGGGAATGGAACTTGGGACCCGTAGCTCAGTAGACAGACACCCTACCGACCGAGCTATGGTGTCCGATTATTTCTGTATTTTCTATTATTATATTCATATTTGGAAGAAGATGCAGGAAAGGTGGATAGAAAACACATAAGGAGGAACAAACACAATATATTCGTATCCAATGTCCATTTCCTGTGTTTGTCCTTTATTATATTTTTCTCCCTTTAGTCTTTTTTTTTTTTGGTTTCCTCTTTTAGGATGTTGCGTTGCGCGTTTCACACTCTTCCCTGATGAGTTCCGATAGAATGAAACCTAGGTTGGGGGGATTGGGCTGTAACCATCGATTTTCTTTAAGAGTCAACCATTACCTCTCTGTCCAGTGGCAGCAATGTAAAGTGTGAACTGTGTTCTTCTTTTCATTGTAAAAGCTATATTTTGTGTTTGTTGCCTTTATATGTTTGTATTTACCTTTCCTGCACCTTCTTCCAAATATTAATTACAAACTACCTCAAAAAAGCAAAAAGAGAAAAAGAGGTTATCGTTAAAGAGATATATTATGTGTGTGTGTGTGTGTATCCTCTTATGTTTATAACTTTTTCAAGATTTGGATTCGTAAACTAATGGATCTGACCTAACTTTAATTATAAGAATTAACGAGTGAAAGTGGTGTCACTAGGAACATGTGTGTGCACTCACCTGTGGGGCGGTCACTGGGAGCCCTCTGCACCGACTCGGTGTCTAGTTTCCTCAACAATCGATTGCGCAAGATGTGGCTCCTACCTGTGATGTCATCGCTCAGGGCCCCCGGACTCGCCTCCCGGCCGGACTGTTCGCCTTTCGTGTAGGTGTGCTTGTTCTTCACCTTCTGAGAGTTGTCGCTTTTCAACTTCAACTTTTTTTTGTTCTTTGACTTGAACTTGGTGAGAGATTTCGTTCCAGGCCCGGCCCGAGCATCCACCACCTGAGCGATAAGACAGGTCAAATGAGAATTAGTTTAGTAATTGAAAATTACAATTTGACATAAAACCCTTTAGTGTGAGAACACCAGGTCATTGTTTTTTCAAATGGTGTGGCGCAAAGGGTCAGAAGTTGAGCCGCAAAGATTTAGGAGAGGATAAAAAAAAAGTGAGAAAAAATTGGGACAAGTGAAGACATCTCTTTAAATCCATGTGCAACATAAAAATTATAAAAAAATAGTATAATTTAAGCTTAATATACTTTTAAAATACAACCTTAGTATCCGTTATTTAATGATAGAATCTCTTCTTAAAAAAATTGATGGTGCGCCTTGACAACTTTTAGCGTCTTGATTGATGTGCCGTGAGAAAAGGCTTGAGTATCGCTGTTCTAGATTAATGGTATTAAATTTTGCAAATACTAAATTTTAACCCTTAAATCAGCAATGAATCATACGTGACACAATCAACTTGTAAGTTTTTATACGGTAAGAAAAGAGGCCAAAACTTTGTTATATAAGGCATATTATCATCCAATATGGACACTCGACTCTGAAACCTGGACACGGACAAAGACAGAGTTAAGGAAATTGCAGGCAGCAGAGATGAGGAGGTTCCTGAGAGGCAGTGAGAATGTAACAAGAAGAGACACTGAAGAGAAAAAGGTTACTGTGTTTAGGACATGTGATGTGATTGGAGAACAGAAGGCCTAAGAAAGCCTTACAGAACAAAGAGAAGGGTAGACGACCACGGACAAGATGGATGGACCAAGCGCAGAAGGACACGGAAGCTAGAGGAGCGAAATAGAGATGTGTGGTTGAGGGGGAAGTTTGGAGAGATCGACAAAAATGGAAGAGGTTGTGCCAGATGACCCGCAGAGCTGGAAATGTCGAATAATGATGATGATGATGATGGTGATGATTAATATAATCAAACCAAGAAATGTGCTCTTCCATA
>CABFOW010001398.1:86093-99001 GCA_902141385.1 Timema californicum | reverse complement strand
GGGGAAGCCCCTCAGTACACCCAACTGAGATTTGAACTCAAGATCTTCTTGTAATCGGCAAGCCTGTCTAACACTGAAGTAGGTCTCATGTATCCATAGGTCAAGACATAATGAACTGTAGCTGTCACTTGTGATAGGTAGTGAGTGATCCCTTTAAAAACTAATAATACTAAAGTAATACTCGTAAAAAACTAAAAATATTTTAGTAGTACCAATAAAAACTAATACTATAGTAATAATTCTTATGAATGTATACCTCAACATTAGTGTCAACATTTCTGTGAAATAAATAGCTGGCCATTTATACTCTAAATACAGGGTTCATATATTTTAAGTTTTGAAAGACTTGCCAGGATTTTCAGGAAAAACTAGCATTTTCCTAATAATCTTTTATTAAAGGTGATGTATATTTTTTATTACTTTTTTAAATTTAAATTTGTGATGTAAAAGAAAAGTGTCAAAGGTCTTCACAGTTTTTTTAAAAAGCACAGGGTTTTACTACCCGTCCCAGTTTTATGCCCATGGTTTCTTTGGTGCTGACTGACAGCTCACAGCTGACTTCTGACAGTCAACATTTAGGTATAGAACCTACATTTTGACTGTCAAAAGTGACAGCTGCTAAACACATGTTTTTTTGCAGATCATATGGTTCAGCGTAGGGATACATAATTTGGTCTGTGAACTTTTCAAAGCCGTCAGCTGTCAGCTGTGATCTGTCAGTCAGCACCAAATAAGTCATGGGGCTACTGTACTTGTTACGCTAATAGTTTTAAGGATGAGGAAGTAAATATAATTTAGCCAACAATATTCATGAGCATCCAAAAATTATTCATGACTTTCAATACTTTAATGAGTTACAGCAGATATTTTGGTATTTAAAAAAAAACTATGTTTAGTCTCTGCTTGAAGTTAAGATGTTATTTACTAGCACAAATTGATTTTTCTTAACTATTTCATGTCCCAATTAGTTCAACATTAATTAAAACAATTCTTGTGCCAAATCCCATAGGCCTAGTCTAGTTTGTCTATATTTACATTTATGAATGTAAATGTGATAAGTGAATCAATCAATACAAATCTGAAATAGTTTTTATAAATCAGGTAAGTCAAACACGTTGAAGCAATTTTGGTTCGTATTAAGTTAATTCTGGTTCCGGTTTTTAATTATTTTTTTTTCAAATAAATACATATACATAAAATGAATATGAGCTGGTTGAGTTAAATTAATTTTTTTTAGCATCAAGTCTTAATACCCGTTCAGGTTAAATTTAGAAAAAAGAAATGTACAAACCGTAGAAAACAATTTCTTTACAATGATGCACCCATGCAGTGGATACAAATATTTTATTCAGTTAAATATTTTAAAATACGATAAAATAATCATAAAATAACTTTATATATTTACACATACACACATAAAATTACAAGTATTTTCTCTTTTCCAAGTAAATGTGATGCCTGTATTAAAAGGTATTAATGTATGCACTATATTACACACATTTGATAACATTCTAAAACGAAGAATTAGTACTTTTAATAATGTTTAAAATAGTGTTTCGGATTGGATAGAAAGGAATTATTCAAAGTTATGAAATAATGTGATAAAACTTAAGTTTATATTATTTTAAATGTAAAATGTAAATTATAGTTAAAAAACTTGTCATTTATAACAAAACAGTAATCTCTTACAAGTGTCGGCAGACCAAAACCTAAACATATGATTTTTGAACTGTCATCAAGGTAAAAACTTAAGGTGGACACACTATATTTATATTTGATGTTGCCTTATTTAAGGAGGTAAATATTTATTTTATTAAAAAGGTAAAATTATCGGGTTTCAGTCATACGGTATTACCAAGAACAAAAAATAAATAATCAAGAATAATTCATTAGATCATAGTTTAGATCAAACAGGTCTTTTATTTGGTTAATTTAAAAATTAACTTATCATCTGTTGGTAAGCCTGATGATTTTCTGGTGAATGTCAAATCATAAATAATCATACACATTTACTAATGGGCTTCAGAAAAATAGATTTGTGTTATCAGTGTAAACAATGGGTAAAAGAGAGAAAGATGCACAGTCTGATAAATTGTTAAAGGGAATTTTAACATTTTAATAAAATGTAAATTGCATATCCAGAGAACAATTTTATAGTTATAGTATTCCTAAACTTTTGAAGAAATTGGAACAAGTGAGGAATTAGCTATAAAAATATAACCTATTTTTTTAAGATGCCACATGAATTTATTTATTTATTTTAGTGCATTTATATATTTTGTTAAGTATTCGTTTGTGAGTGTGTGGGGACACTGACCAACTAAGTGGGGTCCGTTGGTGTCTGTCACGGGAAAATTTAAGCATCGCAAAATGCAAATTCATAAAAAGAAATACAATAATATCTAAAATAATTTAAAATTTATAAAAATGGTCATAATTCTGTAATTATTATGACTATTAAGTATTTATGAACAAATTTTTATCCATGCATACTATTAGAATATACAATACAAAGATGCAAGTTTCAGTAAAATGTAATTTGGAAATTTGATTTATAAAATTATTTTTTGAGCTAAAATCTGAAAATTCAAATAAGCAACTTGCACTAACTCTTAACTCACAAAATCACTGTTGTAATTATTCACTTTAGTCTTATGTTAATTTTGCTTGGTTTCATAGAAAATGCATTGAAAACTTCATCCTCCCCATGTGAAAAGATCATATCTGGCCAGATATGCCCAGAACTGGGACAAATCTGGCATTTTTCCACATGGGTTTGTAGCTGACACCTCTGGCTGTATGTACATGAAGCCCATCAAGTCTGTTTTCATTTGTAGAGTTCCTTATGTATGATCTAACATGGACTTAATAACTAACTACTACATGGTAAATGTAAAATTAAACTTTAGTTTTGTTTTAGTTTTTTCAAATTAGCCAAACATTTTTTTTAAAACCCATATGACCCACGATATCAAAAAGGTTGACAACCTCTAGTCTCTGGCTTCACTCTCACACTAGACTGGATTACAGATGACAAGGAGATTAAGATTCGATTCCGGTTGGGTGCACTGAGGGTGATTTTCCCTAAACGCGTTTTCAACTCTCATTCCAAACAACTGTGGGTGCACTTCCTCTATAATCAACCATCTTCATTCCTAACACATTGGCGTAAATGTGTACAACCCTAACAGAAAATAGACGCGGTGCTAAAAAAAACTAGGCTGGGAGTAGGTACAAATACTGTCACTGTGACAAAAAGGAACAGGTCCAGTGTTGGAGCAATAACAGATTGCTCCTGCTCTCCTAAAGGAGCAGGTTTTCCCATCCCTAATGAGTACAGGGTATGTAGCTCATTATTATGTAACATCCACCATTCCTCAGTAATCTCGTGCTTTTTTTTTTGTACAAATATCTTCCTAAGCACCTTTTTCCCGACCCCCCTAAATTTATTTTGTCATCTATATGGGAAGAGATCATGTTTCATACCTTTGGAGAACTGGTAAATGATTGTTTTGTATATATTCTGAGTTTTACAGTCCGTGAAGGCAGGCAAGATGTCAAAAACTTACCTAACGAATAATATCATACATTTCCGGACTATTTCTTTTACTAACTTTTAATCAGTCAAATTATATGATGTTCGCAGTGATCTCTGAATTCCTTATTCTTAAAAAAAACATATTTATTTACCAATTTAAAACGTGTCTTCTTCCACTTCCCCCAACCCCAAATGGTACAACCCTGAAAAAGTGTGCGCCCCAAACTAAACGAGTACAATAACTAGACATAGTTTGGATTATGTATTAAGATAATTAAATATTAAAGGTCATTGCTACTTGAAACTTAGCATAAATGAAGTTACTAGCCATAGTGTGTATTTTCAAACATAAACTATTTTTTTAGATTTTTAACTAATAACTTAAAAGAAAAAAGGTTTAAAACTTTGATAGAGTTGTATTTTTTTAATGAACTCTTGACTTGCATTCAAATAGGAATATAAAAACAATATTTGTTATTGAGTAATAAGAAAATCAAAAGAAAATGTGTTACTTTTAGTATGATTTTGACATTAGGTTTCCTATTGTCTCGTTTATGGATTTCTTATTTTCACAGTGCATACTCACAATGGAGTTTGGACGCCGACAGTAAACCGAAAGTAGAAATAATTAAGATTATTACCAAAATAACAACTATAACATAGAACAGTTTTATATTAAACATAAAATTATTGCTATTAAAAGTAGTTTAATATAAGAGTTCTTTGAAACAAAATTTGAAAATCCGCTGGATGCTTACCTTGACAACACAGATGACGGCAGAACTCAAACGCGTTACTACGCAAGTTTGATACGCAAGCTTGGTCAAATGTTAGCGGTATTGAATATTAAAATATTTTATATTAAAAAATAGCAATGTTCAGAAAAATATCACTAATAAAAACAAATTTTAAATTTAAACCAATACTTTAGCAACAAAACATAAATAATAAATTATTGTTTAGTTGTAAATATGACAATTTAGTTAAAATTTATATTATATACTTATTACTCCTAGATTTCGCATACATGCCAATGACATTTTGTATATGTGATATTAAATACATTTTTTTTATTTACAATACGCTGACGCATTAAGTCAAGCTATCATGCTTCCAAAAGAGAAGCACCAGAACTTATAAGATCATGTACAAACACTATACGCTACATAATCATTTTAATCTATAGTCCATTTAACATAAGAATATTTGGTAACTGACAGCTAGCAAACGCTACCAAATTCATTCGCCAAACCATTATGATCTGCAAGACCATTGATTTGTTGTCACTTTTGACAATTAAAACTTTCACAACAAACAATTTTTTTTTAATCGCGCTTTTTTAAACAGCTTTTTTTACATCTATAGATGACCGTTTACTCTGAAAAGTAAAGCAGTGGCATATTTAAAGTCGGATGCAGTATTTGAGTCACTTCCACTGCAGGTCGGTCCTAGAGAGGGCAGGGGGCTGCAGAGGAACCTGGGAATTTCATGGGATCTCAGAAAATGTTTGTATATTATATTGAAGACCAGAATACACACTTACACTAGTAGTATTGTTACTAAATTACTAGTAGAGGTATAATATTTGTGTTTGATTGGTTTTTCCTGCTTTAAACATAAAAATATAAACTAAATATATTTTTTGGGATAGTATTAATTAATTTTTTTTTAAAAACAGGATTAATGTAAAATGGATGGTCGTGAGGTTTTGCCTCTATTTTCCCGTAGTTTCGGTGGTAGTGTATTGTACAATTGATTTTGTACGGAAAGCACATCATCTATCTATCTTTTTATTTAATGCATCTATATCTCTGCCACCTAGTGATAAAGTACTAAAACTATATAATCCAGACTGATTGAAAATGTTGCTAAAATTTTCGCAGACTACATATGATTTGTAAATATTTGCACTGTATCTGTCAGTAAAATCACTTTTTATAAACAGCTGATTTGTTGCGGATTTTGAGTTGATAGTGTAAATATCAAGATGTCGAAAGAGATCCCTCGCTAATATTTTGAAGAGTTATTTAAGCGTTTGTGTTTATTTTGTATTTTTTTAAATAAAAAATCTTGTGTAAGTTATGGCAGGAGTTACAGGGACATCATCTAGTTCAGGTGGTTACAACTTTAAGGTTGTGCTTTTGGGTGAAGGTTGTGTTGGAAAGACGTCTGTTATCTTAAGATATGTAGAAGATAAATTTAATGACAAACACATTACTACGTTACAAGTAAGTTATAATTACTATTTATGTTTACATTTCTTAATAAGACTATAAGTAAAATATAATCAATTTCAATTTGGTAAGAGTTTTGCACCCCTTTCAAAACTTTTCTGACATTTTACCATATCATCACCAAATCCATTGTAGTCTTGTTTGTTTTGTTTACACTAACGGCTGGCTTATTTTATAATTTTTTACTATAAACAGGCTACTATAATATATCAAACATGTCTTTTTAAGTTGGTTTATATCCTAACTTTATTACTTTTATTACAAATTGACACATCTGATAACTAGGAAAGTTACTAGGACTATATTCAAATACTCTACTTCATGCGACGTTGACCTTTGACGTTCATTTGATAGTTGCATTAGGGATCACATGATCAAGTGCAGATCCGTCAGAATAGTCACGAAGTGTGCTAATGCACCCCTCACATGCCCTTGAGTCCAAGGGCGACAGCAAGTTACCTTTGACGCACCCTCAATGCCGTTTTTGATCGGGAATGATTTGTTTTACTCCTAGAGATATAGCTCGTAGAGTAATATGATCTTTGATAATGTACGTTAAATATACTGGTTGTTATGTAGTGTTGTAGAATTGCATTTTGGTTGTGCTGTGTTGTATAATTTGTCATGTGCAGTGAAAATAAGTCAGCACAAATCTGTAAGTGACCTATGCTAATTTGAGCTTATAGATGGCGTTTAAAATAGTTTCTAAAGTTATTGGTAGGAAGCAGCACTGCGAGCTGAAGGGTGGGAAAAGGATATTTTGCCATTCAAATAGTTTGTTGCAGTCTTCGATATCAAGTGCATGTTAAGTGTAAAGCCATTAAGTTTGCATCAAGTCAAATGTACTTGACAATTCGGATACAGCCTGGATCTCTTTCACATATTCATATGTCAAGTCATGCTATCTGCAGTTATCACATTTCATACATCAGTACATCTAAAACTATACTAATAATAGTAGATACAATTTTATTATTATTCATTTCTATCAATTTTTTTCCCCTAATACCTAGTTGTTTTGAATATCTCTTTGTAAGAAACTCAAGGTTGAGCTCTATCTTTCTTTGGGTCTGTTCGATCTACGTCGACCTATCTTTATGGTGATGGTGATGCTGCACCTAGATTCTTCTAAGGGTTTATTGAGCTCGGCCAAGAACGATCAAAGTTTGAATCTTTTGCAATCTTTATAACACAAATTTACCCACATACATTCCACAACAAATTATTTTATTATTAGGATTCTGACCTTGTTATTTTTCTTTGTGAATAACTTAATTTGCAAAACAATCATCTTTTTTCCCCTTCTTAATTCACTGCCCTAAACCATAAGCAAAGTATATTCACTTCCCTTCTGATCTAGATTAATTATTACTATAAATCTTACAGGGAATCCAATTGGTTAATGTGAAAGAAACATCTTACGTCGGTTCGGGCATGTTTAGAGGATGAGTGTGGATCGAGTGACAAAGCAAATGTATGAAGGTAGAGTGTGTGGATCAAAAGGAAGGGGTGGGCCATATAAGACATGACTAAATGTTTTAGACGACTGTGTGAAAAAAAGAACCATTAAGAGTTTTAAGATTAAAGAGCATGTATGACTCGGTGTATGGATGTTGTTGAAGCGAAGAGAGTATGTAAGGATAGGGAAGTGTGGAGAAAGTTAGTGAGGATGAATTAAGTATGGAGTTCTTTTTTATTTAGCATTTGCTATGAACATTTTATTGTATACCCCGTATGGGAATGGTATGTATATATCACTGTGGGGTTGTCATGTTTCCGTTACCTCTGTCATAAACCTTTGCCCCATATTTTCTCCATCTATTCAAAGCCTTTGCCACCAACATTTGTACTTTATTTAACCTGACAATATCTCTGTTTTTAGAAGAGAGACAGAATATTTGTAAAACTTTCTTAGAAAAACTTACTTTTTTTCTCTCAAGTTTTCTTACATTATTGCATAATTGTAATCTTTTTGGGTTACAGGCATCATTTTTGAACAAGAAGATAAATATTTCTGGGAAAAGGGTGAACTTATCAATATGGGACACAGCTGGTCAAGAAAGGTTCCACGCATTAGGACCTATATACTATAGAATGTCTAATGGTGCTATATTGGTGTATGATATAACAGATGAAGACTCTTTTCAAAAGGTATGTTATAATATTAACATGAATGCTATCACTAGAATTATACAAGAAATTGAAAGCGATTCTTAATTACTTTTTCAAAAATAAATAAATAAATGAGACACATCAACCTTTTAATTATTATTAATTGAAAGTAAGCCTATTTAATGTACACTTTCTGAACTGATCTATTATATCAACACATGAGAATTTCTATAAGTGAGAGACCCGCCTCGGTGGTGTAGTTGGCTAACGTGTTAGTCGTGTGGAGCTTGACTGCCGAGGACGGCGAGATCAAGGTTCGAATCTCGGTCGGGTGAACTGGGGATAGTTTTTCCTAAATGGTGTTCCACTTTCCCTCCACACACATGCGGGTTCACTTCCTCTAATTCAACCTTCCCAACTCCTAATCCATTAGCGTGATTAGTACTTAAGCGTATAAACCGAACGGATAGTAAGACACGGTGCTAAATAATAATAATAATAACGGGGAGTCTCCCTCTTTCAATACGCCGACGATACCGCTGTCCTGGCGACCTCCCCCGATGCCGCGGTGATCTGGGCCAAGCTCACCATGGCATTGCGGGGGATAATCGCCTACCTGGGTTCCAAATCCCTAGCCGTCAACGGTACGAAGACGTCGGTGATTCTGTTCACCCGCCGCAGACCGGGTCCGTTGCAGCCCCTCCGCGTCGCGGGAGAAGCGGTCCAGTGGTCGCAGACAGTGAAATACCTGGGTGTGACGCTGGACCGTCGCTGCAACTGGGACTCGAACCTGAGAGCGTCTGCAGGGAGAGCGAGGGGAGTCATGTTAGGACTGGCCCCTCTCCTGCGCCCAGCCAGCCCGTTGAACCACGGCCATAAAGTAAGACTGTTCCAGGCTTGTATTATGTCCCTCCTTCTCTACGCCGCGCCTGCCTGGGCTTACCTTCCCCGCTACCGCTTCTCCCCGCTCCGAGCGGTTTATCACCTCTGTTTAAGGTTGATGCTCGGACTCCCCCCCCGCACCCACACCCGAGTCCTGCTAGACTTGTCTGGCCTCCGACCCCTGGACGTGGTCATCCGCGGGCTGGCAGTGAACTTCTTCTCACGTGCGCAGGCCAGTCCTAACGCGATCGTACGGGGCATCGGCGATTACGACCCCCCCGCACTTATCCACAGACGCATCAGAGACGGTGTGGTGGGCCCCCCCGCCGGATACGGATGACCCGGGAGGTAGTCTGTGGCGTTGAGGAGCGAGCGCCCCTGGCCACGGCCTAAGGCCGGCTTCACCAGGACGCGGCTCCGGAGCTCCACGAGACCCCCCCGGCTGGCGCTCAGCCCGTCGTGAGTCCCTGTGTATGTGTGTGTTTGTGCGCGTTCTTCGTCTTGCTTCGTTTCATATGTTCAGGTGTCCGCCACCAACCCCGCCGATTGTCATCGTGGGTTGGCCATTTACAAGCAGAACAATTCCGTCATATTCGTTGTATATATATATATATTTATGTTTTCCGTCGTTTCTTGTTACCCTCCCACTGTCTTCCGTCTGTCTCTCCTCTTTGTACATTGTACGTGTTGTCCCGGTCTTGGTGACCCGTTATGAGCGATGGGGTGGGTTTTTTGTAAAATTTTCCCACCCCTAACNAGCACAACTATTATCAATTACCATTTCTGATGGCTTTATTATTATATATTCACCTGCTTCACTCACTACATGTTTGTTTATGTCTATGTTTTCCAACTATGTCTCTCTCTCACTTCAGGTACATCAGTGTATATTTTAAGGTCCCCGTCGACCATATAATGGCGACAGGACGTTTTTTTTGTTAATTTTCCCGTCGGCATAAACAATAACATTCCCATAATCAGCCCGCAAGGGCGTCAAGGCTCTTTCAAGTTTAATGGTTCATTTAACTCTGTGTCGGTTAACATTCGAGAGCCCCTTCGGGGCTGGAGTTCGTTTATTTTATCTAGGTTATTCAATGTTTATACATGTTAAATGTCTGCGTATTGTTACAAAATAAATAATCCTATCAAACAAACAAACAATATTTATATTTTAGCACCGCGTCTTACTATCCGTTTGGGTTATACGCTTTAAATACTAATTACTCTAATGGATTAAGAATTGGGGAGGTTGAATTAGAGGAAGTGAACCCGCATTTGCGTGGAAGGAGAGTGGAAAACCATTTAGGAAAAACCACCCCCAGTTCACCCGACCGAGATTCGAACATCGATCTCCCCGTCCTCAGCAGTCGAGCTCAACACGACAAGCGTGTTAGCCAACTATGCCACCGAGGCGGGTAATAACAACAACAACAACAATAATAATAATAATAATAATAAAAGTGAGAACAAAAGGCTCTGTCTACACTTTCCAGAGTTCTTTTACTCACCACAATCGACATGGAACTGACGGATTTAATCCCCTGCGAAGGAAGTTTTGCTACCAATTTTTATTGCTCAAGTTAAGTCAGTCGACTCCGGTTTGTTTAAACCCACAAACATTGGGTTACAGAGGCGAGCACTTTACCCCAAGACCATCGAGGTCGATTTTTAACTGCATTGATTCTTAGGGAACAAAAAGAGTAAAAAATGACTTGTCGTTTTTTCAATACATACCGCAATATTTTGTTCTAATGAGACTGTGATGTGAACACCGGCAGAATCTTTCTTTAGAGCCAATTTTATTTTATGTATAATTCTTGGCTTACGTAATACGCCTCTTGTCAACCGTCATGTCGTAGCTCATTTTTATTTTATAAGACACCATAGAAACCATTTTACTATATTTAAAAAATATATCTTAACAATATTTAGATAACAAAAAACTATTTCTCTTTCAAGTGTATACAGTTAAGAACCACACTTCAATGTGATTTCTGGTTCAAGTGTAATCATATTTCTAATAGTCCGGTTTATCAGGTATAGGATTGGTCATTTCTTTAACGTTTGGAAATATCTAGTTCAACTTATTATTAATTTGGGTGAACCATATCTCGAATTTCGCGCGAAAGCTTTTGATTTTGTCAGATGTATTTAAAATACTAGTAAATACAAGTAATGACTCGGAGGAAAGAAAAATATTCTAGGATCTGAAGGAGGCAGAGGGCCTGTCGTTTAAGACAGAACACCTAATACAAAAATATAAAGTTTGAGTAAGTAAGAAATGTGGACATGCACGACTTCTGCTCATAACAACAATGTGTGTAGTGCTTTGGGCTGTAGCTGAAAGGCACACCTAATTCGTCATCGCGGTGCACCACAGCACATCGTTTGCAGAACACTGGCCTAAGGACACACTCTCACAAGCGATTGGACTGTTGATGACAGAGATATCAGGGTTTGAATCTCAGTCGGATGTACTGAGGGTGGTTTTTCCATAAATGGTTTTCTAATTTCCCTACACAAAAATGTGATACAATTCCTTCTAATTTAATCTTCCTCTTCTTCAAAACATTAGTGTAACTAACTACCCAAACAAGTAGCGAAATGCGGTAAAAAAATAAATATATATTGTTTTTGACGCTTTCTTTTCATCTTAAAACTCAAGTGTTTTATAGTAACTATTTTTTTATATATATAAATTCATATTTTTCTTATCTTGATGTTAAATAATGGGATATTCCCATTGACTTTTCAGACTTTTACATACCAGTAATTTTTTTTTTACATTCATTATTGTTTCCAGCCTTCGGGTCAGTTTTTTATTCAAGCCATATATTTTTCACTACCGGCTTGTTAGGCCTGTCGTAGCCTAATATTCCTTATAATCCACTTAAGACTAGGACAGGCACAACAATTAATGGCCGGGGACTGAATGTTGATTATCCTCTACATCTTTTAAATATTAATAACAATTATAATTACTAGAAAGTGTACACTAATCAAATGTAACATAACCAAGCCTTACAAACTATTACTTTGTTTGTTTTACAGGTGAAGAATTGGGTAAAAGAACTGAAGAAAATGCTCGGAAGTGATATTTGCCTTGTTATAGCTGGAAACAAAATAGATTTAGAGAAGCACAGGACTGTGTCTGTACAAAACGCAGAAGAGTGAGTAGGTTATTATCAACCAGGTCTGTGGAGTCGGTACGTCAAGCCTCCGACCCCTCTATGTATATACTGTCCAACTCTGACACCTACATAAATAGCTAATTTGCCGTTATGAATTTAGGTTTGAATAAATTTGTCAGACCAAATTTCAAATATTGGTCTTAAATAATAAAAAAAATATCTTTAATTAAAATGTTAATATATTTACCATATATTGTTATAATATTATGTTTTTATTTTGAAGCCCAAGTCGGTACATTTTTATCGACTCCACCCGAAATTACTTCCGACTCGGACTCCACGGTCCTCTTCCCAACAAGTAGACATTTTGAATGTACAAAGATATTTTCCAAATAGCCATTGCATTTATTGATTGTTGTGTAGCACTATTATATACATATATTTCAAATTAATTATAATTTAACAAACATTTGTATTAATTGAAGAAGGGAAAATAGAATGCAATTTAGTGAGAAGTTGTTTTTAAACGATATTACATTACATCTCCACAAATGTAATTTTTATCTTTCGTTTCGTTTCACCAATCTGAACCTATACATGCTAAGGCTTTGTGTCTGAAATAGGATAATTTTCTCATCAATCCAAAACAAATATTTGTAATATCATTTTTTGCCCACCAAGCTCAAATATGAATGGAAAGAGGGTTGGTCAGTTTTGTAATTATAGTAAACAGTGAACCCCGCCTAACCCGGTATTATTTACCTAACCATTTGGCATATGAGCGATGACCAAAACGAAAAGATTAGTCAAAACTTTATACCAGGTAAAAAAGAATTGTTCTGAGAACTGATATTTATAGCTAAAATTGTTAGTCGTAACATTAAAATGGTTTAATATTATAACATTTGACTCGCTTCAGTGGCGTAGTTGGCTAACGCGCTAGTCGTGTTGAGCTCAACTGTCGATGATGGGGAGATCAAGGTTCGAATCTTGGTCGGGTGAACTGGGAGG
>CABFOW010001398.1:43059-79713 GCA_902141385.1 Timema californicum | reverse complement strand
AAAATTTAAACATGTTGTCGACTAAGTGCAGGGTGTTTTTGCGGTGTACTCTGTCTGACAATGAACCCAATATTATATTTAAAAAAAGGTCAACCATCACACTAATTTTTAATCTTTTACTTTTGGCCACTATTATACTACCATAGTTATGTTGATTTTTGTATAAAATAAACAAGGGACTTGAAAATAAAACTGTTTTGATCTCTTTTTATGATCGATCATACCTAAAATTAGAGAGAGAGAGAGAGGGGGGGGGGGAAGCTGCATGATGGTGGGAATTTAATTATCTACCAAGACCTCAGCTGAAAAAAAGTTAGATTTAGATGCAACCTAATGGATGGTTTAAAAACTATAGTAGTGCTATCCGCTTCAGTGGCCGCGTGCTCAAATGCGTTATCTCATGTTGAACTAGACTGCCAAAGACGGGAAGATTAGGGTTCAATCCCGGTCAGGTGGTTTTCCACTCCCCCTCCATGCAAATATGGGTGCACTTCCTCTGAATTAACCTTCCTAATTCCTAACCCTTTAGTGTAATTAGTACATAGGCATATAACCGGAACAGGTAATAGGCTGTGGTGCTAAAATAAATAATAATACTAGTGTTAAGTGATAAAAACATCTTTGACTTTGCAGTTTCAAGTTTTACTACACCTTTAAAAAGTAACCCTGCCACTCTCCTGCTAGGGATATGTTGATTCACGGGTTGGCCAAAGGAGTCAATCTCGTCGAGAGAAAAGTTAAAGGGTCTTATCATATATACGAGACCTGAAACATCATCGACGTGTATGGACCATCAAAACTTGTCGAACACAACACTATTGTGTAACTTAGCCATGGCGTAATCAGTCAAATTGGACTGGCACCTTAGAAGAGAAACAAATGCACACACAATGCTTTAAATTACTTAACTATATACGTGTATTACCAAGTTATCCATCAAAGATGTATTTTTAATTTATTTACTTTAGTAGTGCAGACTGTACTTAATTTTTTTTATCAGCGCGTCATCCTACCTGTTCGGTTTATATGATTATGTACTACTTACAATAATCGTTTTAGGGTCTAGGAAGGTTATATTTAGAGGAAGTGTAACTACATTTATGTGGCGGGAGAGTGGAATACCATTTTGGAAAAAAAGAACTAGTACACCCGATCGAGATTCTAGATTTAAACCTTGGGCTTCCAGTCTCCGGCAGTCTAGTTTACTGCTAGAGTAGTGCGTTAGACCACACACCCATCAAAGCAGGTGTTTACAACCTTACACCATAGGTTATTGTGTAACTTGTTTGGATAAATTAAAATAGTAAAAACTTGATCAGTTTGTTGTTGATAAATAAAAGCGCTATCATTCTGGAAACATTAGTTAGTTGGATCCAACTATTTAGAACCCAAGCAATACTTTTATCACTAAAAGGTGTTATCACACATAGCTCGTTGGGGAAAGCCTGTATTCATTCTTTGAAGCGTACAGAAAAGGGATTTAGGGACATTTAGCCTTACCTTTCTTTAGTCTTCTTTTCAAGTTGATTAAAGGTGAGACAAACTTTTTAAATAGCAAGAGTAACATTTTTTTTTATCTGAACAAGCGATGAATAAAACATAACAAAATTTAAAAACTAATTTCCTGAGATGATTGACCAAATAATCTAACAATGAATTAATATTTTTGAAATAGTATTCCAAGTAAATAATTTGGGAAGTCTAAAGGAAAAAAAAGTATACATCTCTCTATCAAAAAAATATCATTATTGAAATTTTGTTAATCTAAATCATTAAAGTAAATCCATATTTACTGAACCTTAAATTACACACTAAAATGCAGTTCCTAAACAACATTATTGTAATCACACATAGTTGACAAATATCAAGAAAAATAGAGTAAATAATTTTCGACACGTTAAAAATAGTATAAAAAGCAAGTGTGTATAGAATTGCCAGATATATATTCTTCTTAAAATGATTATGGTTGGGTTACTGAGCAAATAATTTTACAGTATTAAAAGACTAGACAAAAGAGTTTTTTTAAAAAATAAAATGACAAACACGACTTAGAATATGTAAAACAAAAATCGAACATTGATGCATACGTGTTAACAATGTTCATTGTACTCCTAAAATATCAAGAACACAACTTTACTAACAGACATTTTTTTAAATGAATTTTGAAAAACCATACAATACAAAACAGATGTTGCTATTCTTTAGTATGTACATGTCTTAAGGTGGGATGGGTGAAAAAAAGTCTGTGTTTTTTCAGTTTTTGTGGCAAAACTTTTTTTGTGGCTAAAATAAATAAAATTTTGCTACAGTATAAACAGAGAATTTAATTTTCTTCACATGGGGATATCAACAGTTGTTGAATATCTGTCATGAGCAAAGCTGTAATAGATGAGAAACTTTTTAATGAAGAGAAAAAGATGTCATTAAATTCAAAAACACCCTTGACAGATATTCAACAGATCTTGAGGTCACCACGTGAAGAAAATTAAATTATATGTTTGTACTGGAGCAATTTTTTATTTATTTTTGCAAAAACACTGACTTTTTATCCAAACCCTTCCATTCCACCTTAAAGACCTTATCAACATTTGTATAAATGTGAGCTTTAAAATAAAAATTAAACCAATTGTACCAAATTAATTCAATATATTTGAAATAATCAAATAAATGTATCCAAAGGTATAGAAGCATACATTTTGAAGAATAATTAACTATGTTAGAAACGTTGAAACATTATTTTAAATAGCAGTAGGTTTGAGGTATGTTGAGGAAAAATAGTACCGTAAGAATTTATTGTGATTGATACGTGGAAATGACTTGTAAGTTGTATTCTCTTAGCAAAGATGGTATTAAGACAAAAATTACATATTTCATAAACCTAATATTAGTTAATAATATTTGATACTGGGAATTCTTAAAATGGCGGTTTTCCACTGTCTGATACGCTAGTTTTTTATAATAATTTATTTCGATATTTTGAAATGGTAGAGTCTTAACTATTAACAATTCGCATATATTTCTTATTCCATTTGATTGACTCCAAGTAAAAAGTATGAACAGTAAAACTATTACCATTTATACCACAGTGAAGTTTTTGTATTTAGCCAGTCGTAATCTACTGTAATAACGAACACCAATCAACCTTGAAAACTTATCCAATAACTCGTCAGTCTATGAAATAGTCAACGAAAGTTTAACTTTGCCCAGAGCATGACATGTTTTTCAGACTTCAGAATACAACCCCCCTCTAATAAATGTATGTTATCAACTAAAATTATATCAAATTACATTGCAGACAATATATTAACTTATGAATAAATGAAAATTTGTTTAAGATGTATCAACATTTTTATAAGGACAATCAGAATATTTTAAATAGCTCACTTACACAGGTGATTGTAATGACCAGCTTTTTACTAAGCATTTCTAGTCCATCTTTTACAGAAAGCATGAAAGTTATAAAATACATCTCTTAACTCATTAAATGAAATCCATGATTAGTTAGAGATAATAATTGTAAATAGTGCCATAAGTCTTGAGCACTTATTTAGTAATTTCAAAGAGGCTGTTTTCATGAAGTTAAGTTTTAATAATATGAATTATACTAATTTAATTGTATTCCAGAATTTTTAAAACTATAAACAAAATGATGATCATTAAAAATGCCACTATTCTTTTGAAATTATTAATTAAACTGTGTTTGGCATCGCAAATAAAAAGTTATCTCTAGAAGGAAAACCTCTTTTTGCTTTATGAGGTAATTGTGTTCTATTTTGGAAGGTTCAGGAAATGTGAATGTAAACATTTAAAAGAAACAAACATAATATGGCCTTTACAATGAAAAGAAGAACACAGTTCACACTTTACACTGCTGCCACTGAACAAAGAGGTAATGGCTGACACTAGAAGAAACTCAATCACTATCACCCAATCTCCCGACTTAGGTTTCCTCTTTTAGGAAGTTACTTCAAACATTTCACATTCCTCCCTAATGAGTTTCGATAGAATAAAACCTAGTTTGAGGAATTGGACAGTAAAGTTCGATTTTCTTCAAGAACCAGCCGTCACCTCTTTGTACAATGGCAGCAGTGTAAAGTGTGTGATGTTTTCTTCTTCTCAGTCTAAAGTCATTTTGTGTTGGTTCCTTTTTTCGGTTTCTCTCCACCTTTCCTGTACCTTCTTCTGAATATAATAAAATAAAAGGGTTATAGAATTTTGTTTGCGCAAGGAAAACAAGAGATGATTGCACTTTGCTGATCAACATGTGATTGTAGCTTTCATTATTATTCAGTTCCCACCACTATTCATGGATTAATGCAGTTCCACTAAAATTTATTTTTCTAGGTGTTACAAGAACTTTAAGCAGTTTATTTAACAGTTATTTTTTGTTTCAAACGGGGCTCTCAAAACAAACAAAACGTTATTGAATGGGATGAAACACTTTTCTGGATCTTCAATACATATTCATATATTTAAATTAGAGATGGGCTCTTCAAATCCTCTATTCCTTTGAATCCTTAAAACCCAATGTTATTAGAGAGATTCGAGATTGGTAAAGATCTCAAAAAAGTATCTCTAATACAATCATAAAATTGTTTAACTTATTTAATAATAATACTATGTGATTGGTAAAATGAATTATATCTCTATAAGGAAAACCTCTTTTCGCTTTCCGAGGCAGTTGCATTATAGAAACTTGTGTAGTTGGGAGGGTAACAAAAAAATGAAAAACTAAAAAAAAGTGTTCTCGTTTGTCATTTATGATGTAATAGACACGACAAACAAAATTGTATTTGTTGGTGGCTCCAAGCTTTAAAACAACTTTTTTAATTCAATTTTAAATATTTTCACTTTGACTAAAATGTAACATTAAAAAAAAAAATTAGAGGATTTTAATTTGGATGAAAGATTCAAAAGTAATTTTTTTTCCATTTCAGATTTGACATATCTATAATTTAAATTATTTAAATCTATTCATGTCTTAAAATTTGATTAAAAAACAACTTATCTTGTGGCATCTAATATCTCCTCTTACAATTAATACTGAGGAGTACTTATTTAAACAGCAACACATATGATATTTGCACAAATAGGCAATAAAATTTAAACAAAAATTTAACCAACAAACAATAACTTTTCAGTGAAAATTACATTTATTGAAGGCTATTATTATAAAAGCTTGATTAGCATGCAGTGCTTTATGTTCTAATCATAAATTATTTAGAGCAACTTTTTATAATAAAGGTTATAATTGTTTATTAAAGTTTCAAGTTGCATATAGTAAACAAATTTTAAAAAAAATCTACGGCACATTATTTTAACAATTCAATTGATTTACAATAACAAACATTCACTTGTAACTCATGTTTGAACTTTGAGATACTTTCATAAATTATACAGACATATCTTCATACAAAACAGTAAAACAATCAATTCTCTCGCAACATTCGTGATAACAATTAGGAATCCCTTTGTGTGCTTGCATTTAAATAAAAACTCAAATGGTATAAACAAGAGGGTTGTCATCCCTTTCTATTGTGTCTCCCACTTAAATAAACAATAAATAACAAAATACTTTACACATAAACTAGTTTATAGTCAAGAGGTCACCCATAAATTATGTAACACTATTATGGTATCCATCGCAATAATATATTTCTATAAGTAAAACCTCTTTTCGCTTTAAGAGGTAATTGTATTGTATTTGTAAGAAGGTACAGGAAAGGTGGATATAAAAAGAAACAAACACAATATGGTTTTTACAATTTAACGAAGAACACAGCTCACACTTTACACTGCTACCACTGGACAAAGAGGTATCGTCTGCCTCTTTAAGAAAATATATCGCTACCATCAAATCCGCCGACCTAGGCTTTATTCTATATAAACTCATCAAAGGGGGAGTGTGAAACGCAACTTCCTAAAAGAGGAAACCAAAAAACACAAAAGGGAGGGAAAGAAAAGTGGCAAAGAGTGATCAGACACTTAAATGGGAACATGTAAAAGGAATAAGTTCTCCGGTTGTTCCTTTTACATGTCTCTATCTAAGTCTCCTATCATTCTTTACCATTTTATTTTTTCTCCCTTTTGTGTTTTTGGTTTCCTCTTTTAGGCAGTTGCGTTGAGATTTTCATACTCCCCCACTGATGAGTTCCGATAGAATGAAACCTATGTTGGGGGATTATCTTTTTGTCCAATGATAGCAATGTAAGTTGCAAAGTGAGTTCGTTCCTTTTTTATGTTTCTATCCACCTTACCCGTTCCTTCTTCAAAATATATTAAAAGATATTTTGAAAGTATTTTTTAACTGTTACAAATCTAATAAAATTTAGTTTCTTCACAAGATAATTTACAGTAAAACATGTGAACTAGTAATGCGATATCTCTTGGAACAAAGTCTTAAACATTCAAGTAGAAAAAAAAGTACAACTAGATCTACATATTTGATGGATGACCCCGCAAGGGGACATGATTAGCCACAGGTTTCCAAACCACGAATATACAATCACTTTGATAACTTGCTTATCACTCGAATTAAGGCACCATTCTCGTCCTTTAACCTCTGGTTTTCTTGCTTGTACTGTTCGAGTAACTGGAAGGGAAAAAACAAACAAAAAAAATATCTTAGAATTAATTACCCAAAAAATATCTAATAATAAAAATTAAGTTTGCTTACTTGAGCGCATGACCTCCAAAGGATGAATGCAAAATTTTAAACACAAAACAATGTTTATTTAAGAATGTTATAAACCATGATTCACTTTCATAGTAATTAAAATTATAAAAAGTAGCGGCCACATGAGAATTTTTAACTTTTCCCAATCAGGACATTTGATCAATTGTATTGTCCTGAAAATTGGCTGAAAATTATTTAATTACTTTGAAAGAAACAAAATATAAAATTAGTTTACTTATTTCACTTTGACTGGGAAAAAAATAAAATGAGCCAACAATTCGTTGACCTTTAAATTATTTCATAGCTGAATTGGTTACGACTTGGTATAGTCTTTTAGTGATCAAGAGGTTCTGAACAAGCTGAGCGGTAAAACTACTTTTGAGATGTGTTTCATAAACAAAAATTGTAATTAGGATGTGTGTATGTGTGTATGCGCGCAGTGGTGGTTGGTGGCCTCGGTAGCTGGGCAAGGAGTTTTGGATGTAGGATAGGGTGTAAAAATGAACCAAGGCTTGTTTTTATCTATGGCTTTAAATTCTATATTTAAATAAGTTCAGTGATATAAAATGTATTTAATTTTCATGATGAATACATTCAATTATGCCTAAATACGAGGCTGCTACAGTAAACTAAGTCAGCAAGCAACTGACAAAGATGAGCAACAAAAATGACCCTAAACAATATTTTAACAGTTTTTATCATTTTAAATTCTTACATTTTTATTTGCACCTTCATTTATGCATTATCATCACTTTAAACAGGGACGGCCCGAGGTGAATTTTGCGCCCAGGCGGGATTATTATTATTAATTATAATAGCACAGCGTCTTGCTACCCTTTCGGGTTATACGCACTTACGCTAATGTGTAATGGTAAAGTGACTTGAGATGAAATTGAGGACCTACAGTTTAACGTGGGATCCGAAACACAGTGGAGACTTGGCATTACACACATTCACAAGTTGTGATTAATAAACGTCTTGTCAGAGGTGGCGGGAGGGTTTGGCAATCAGATAAATCTGTGCCAGGACCCAGGCGGGATTGCTTTTATTTTGACACCCTCGTATATAATTAGCAGGGATAACAAAAAAAATTGAAAATAATCCTAAAACCTAACAACTCCAGACCTAATATAATCTTATCACACCCAGGTTATGTTAGGTTAAGTTGGTGGTCTGTTTGGTATCTTGAGCAGCTGCCTGGTTCACCTGTATTTTAATCCACCCCTGATTTTAAAAAGTAAACATAAAACTAAAGCCTCAACAAGCATTGTGACCCTACCTGAAACATGCCACGACTCCCAGAGTGAAAACCGCTGTTATCTTTATAGCTTAACTTTGATACTTAGCTCTAATCCCAGGAAATTAAAGATCTGGCATTCAAACAAAACAAAAAAAAATTCACAATCCGGTAATTTTTTGTTGTATCTCTTATTGTTTGTATGCAGGTTCGTTAGTGCCAACAAATTAAAGCATACTAAATATGACATGTGTCTTCAAATCAGAGGCGTAACTAAAGGTGATGGCGCTAAGGCCAGTAAAAAAGTGGCGCCCATTGGAATTTTTTCTTTAAATTTTTGATGAATTCTTATATTGGTATTCAAATTGGTTACTTGTTGGTTATTGGTTATAAAATAATAAAAATATAATACATTTTTATTGTTACAAAATTGAAACTTTTATTATTGCTAATAAATTTGGTGCCCAAAGCAAGTGCCCCGCCTGCCTCACCCTAGTTATGCCACTGCTAACGATTTCACATAGGTTAAACAAGACTTTTTTTTTACAAATATATTACAGTACAGTATATACACAAACAACATTTTTAGTGCGAAGTTAGATGCGTGGAAAAGGTAAATAGACCTGGGTTCGAAACCAAGAAATAATGACTTTAATGTTGTTTTAAAATGTTTTAACCATATTTCTAGCTAGAGACACAATTGAAACCAGATAAAATTAAATTTATAGCCCACCATTTTTGGAACACTTTTTATAGGTGGTATTACATTTTTATAATAAACTACACTTTAAGGAAAACTTTTTTTTTTCACTTTTCGAGGTATACTTTGTTATACACGGAAGGAATGTTCATTCCTTTTATTTGTTCCTGCACCTTCTTTCCGAATATAACAAAATATTCTCACCATATAAGTCCTGTTATAGATTACCAGGATAAACATATGATTTGATTAAAAATTAAAAAATATTATACATAAGCAGCTAGGGGTCTAATTTTTGACATACCTAATTAGAAATATTATTCATTTTTTAAATGTATCTATTAATCACACTAATCATGTAGTGTCATGCAACTAAAATACATGCGTGAATGAAGAAAATGGGTGTTAGATAAAGATGCTAATAACTATGGTAAATAACAGAATAAATTTTTTTTCGCGGCATAGCATGCTTACTTAAAAATCACGAGAGTGATTATTAAATACTACTGTAGGTGTTTTGATTTATTTAACACTAAGGGCACACACAAAATCAGTACTGAGAATAACAAATTGTTACACATAACTTGCATTTTATAATGTTAAGGTTCGTTTTTAAGTTAAAAGGAGAAATGTGATATCAATTATTAGTATGGTAATATACTTGATCCAACTGAAACATCTTCAAACATACAACTTCAAGGAGACTATGTTTACATTCGTTTGCTGGCTACATCTACTGGTCAAAGATTAGCCCTTTTTACAACACATGTTAGGATAGAGAAAAATAGAAAAATGATTATTCAAAGTAAAATAACATTTACTTATATACAAATTCAATTTTTTTTGTATGTACAGTACGAGTAAAGACCTGAACCTTTTGGTAAATATATTAAAGTATTGAAGGTAAACTCTAAATGTATTAATTTTTTTAGCACCACTTCTTATTACATGTTCAGGTTATACGCATATGTACTAATTACTCTAATGAATTATGGAAGAGCAAGGTTATATTTATAGAAGTATACCAGCATTAGTGTGGAGGGAAAGTGGAAAACTACTAAGGTAAAACCGCCCTCAGTACACCCGACCGAGATTCAAACCTCAATTTTCCTGTCATCGGCAGTCTAGTCTATTGCAAGAGTAACACATTAGATCGTGCAGACATCAAAGCAGGTTTGAAAAGTGCAAATGATATTAACTATCATGTTTGGTGACATTTGAACTATTTCATTTCTTCTATTTTATATAATTGGATACCCTGATTGGTTGAAAATAAAATGCATTATGTCTAGATATCTCATTTTTAAATTAAAAATATTTGCCTTTGTCACAATATGACGATCATATTAATCAGATCAAACAAATATTTTACTTCTTTACCAATGGTCTTTGTTTGAGGAAATTAAGAAAAATTTTTACTAGTGCAGTCAATATGCTTTTTTTCTGACAATTTCAGTGAAAAGAAAAGCAAAAAAATTATGTCTCTTACTTGATAAGATATTAATTGTTTATATTATTGATTCTCACTAAAATAAGCCCAATTGAAATTTTGTTTTTAATTTGCTGATAAAAGTTTGTAAAAGCAAGTCCCCCAATATTTCGGTGTCTTTAAATATAATGGTGAAATCTCTCTTAACAGACACCCTTGAATGTCAGATTCTTCTTTATAATGTTATTATTATTATTATTATTATTATTTGCACCACGTCTTACTACCCGTTCGGGTTATACGCACTTACGCTAATGTGTAATGGTAGGGTGATTGTGAGATGAAATGGAGGACCTACAGTTTAACGTGGAATCCAAACCACGGTGGAGGCCTGGCATTCCCCACATTCACAAGATGTCTTGTCAGAGGTGAAGGAAGGGTTTGGTAATCAGATAAATCTATGCCGGGACCGAGGATTGAACCCCGGCCGCCAGCATAGAAGTTTCTTTATAATGGACAGTTTAAATTTCCACCAGCAAAATTACATTAGCTACTATGGTTGAACGATTTATCATTAACGGACTTGCCAATAATAGATAAGGACACTAGAGACACACATTTTAACATAAAAATATCCAAATAGCGGCCAAAAATCGAAAATATCAGCACATATACAGGATTTTTACTGTGAGATTGCTACTTTCGCACGGAGTGTGAGCTTTCCTGCCTTCCCCCTCTAAAGGATGTTGCTAAAATACCTTATCAGGGAGTTTAATGAGTTGTAGAAACAAAGATTAGTGACGTTTTGGTGACCTTTTCTGACCACAAAACTCCTTCGGTAAACGGTCAAACATTATAAAATGGAATATATAGGCATAATGCAATCAAACGCAAAATTGAATGTTAACCTTGTCCTTAGTATCACAGTAAAAACAATTAGGAAACTTGTTGCTAGCGCATGGCATCATGGGTAGTGAGCGACTCGACAATTGACGCGTTCGTCATTGTTACAATGCGTGGGAAAATCAAACAACAATATGTTCGTGACTTTATGACTAAAATAGTGAAAATTCGTAACTTCTCAGGGATTTTCATGACCTTTTTATTAGTAACTTTTTATTACTTTGGTGATAGTAATGACCATGGTACTTCAAGGTCATTGTACCCTCCCTCTCCTTCCAAGCCTTCAGTGGAGGTTGTTCCGTTACCTTAGTCTGTGCACGTTCCCACATATAGGCCTACAGTTCAGAAGGTCTAATATCAATATTTTATTTTCTCTTTGTTCTGTGTACAGTCAACTCTCGATTCTACGACCTTTCACGGTTCCCTGGAAAAGGGTCGTTATTTCGAAGGGGTCGTTATTGGAATTTTAACAGATTTTGTTCCACCCCTGACCTTCATACGAAAAAATTGCATTTTTTAGACAATACGTGAAAAAGTAAATAAAATAAAACCTACCTATTTCTTGAAGAAGGTACTCCTTTCACTCATTTCGTCAAAATTATAAGTTCGTATCAAATAAAAAAAAATAGCGTGGGTCATCAAAAATCGTTCACAAAATCCAACCAAAAACGTAACCAAATCAAAATAACAATGTTAAACAATAGCATGGGTCGTCAAAAATTGTTCACAAAATCAAACCAAAATAGTAACCAAATCGAGAATCGAAATAACAATGGCAAAAGCAAGCCTGGCGCGTGATGTAGCGGCAGTCGCGCGCGGGGAAACATTGTCTTGCTTGTGGGAGGGGGTGGACAGAGTCAAGTGATATTGGCTGGCATTGATGAGGTGGTGTCTTTTTTTATACCTGACCCACCCCAGTTACTAGTAATACAGCGCTCACAAAGATAATTGCAACGCAGCGACCTAAATAAATGCAACACACATTTTACAGCCGATTTCCTTAAACTTTTCAACCTTTCCCCCCATATTTTTCACGGTTCCCCAAAAAAGGGTCGTTACTTCGAGAGGGACGCTATACCCGGGGTCGTAGAATCGAGAGTTGACTGTATAATGTCATCTCTACTAAACTGTATCAAAAGCACAGATTTTTTTTAAATATATATTTTTTCAAGTAACAGACACTTAAGAATGGACTTTTTATCTCAGAGATGCCCTATATAAAAAGATTTCAATGTATTTGGTCAATTCGAATAACTAACTATTTATTGTAAAATTGGCTCAGTTCTGGTGAGCTCAAAGTGACAGAAGTTTTAACCACAGCAGAGCTTAATATTTTTATACAGTATAGTTTTCCAACTTTTCGTCAGACAAATGATTCATTTAACTTTATCCTACTGATTAATTTCTCTATATTAATCCTTTGAGGGCCAGCGTCGCTTACAGCGAGCGCTTCCATGTTTTTGAGCTCTTAGTTCAGTACTAAGCCAACAGATAAGGTAGATTTTAATTCCACAGCATTATCTTATGTCCAAGCTACTTTTATTTGTCTTTGCACTTAGGGTTTCGACATATCGAACATGAAAATTATTTTCTATCTTTATGAGTTTTATCTTTAGCCTTGTTTGTAAACATGGCTACTTAGAAGAAAGCTTTGATTCAAGACACAGAAATACTTGCAATATTTATTGAAAGCTCAAGAGAGTGATCAATTTGTTAGCGATTCCAAAATCAGCGATTCTGAATTTGTAAATAATGAAACTGAACAGAAATTATATTCCAGTGAAAGTAAAAGATCAGAACAAGTGGGAGTAGCAGCTGACATTGATAACATGAGTGTGATTCCTATAGGGTTGAAATAAATCTTGACGATCAGGATAATACACCCCAACCTCTTCATATTTATGCAAAATACCAGGTTTGAAGTCCCCTCCCCCTCCCCTTCTAATTCCAAGCCAATTATTTATTTTAGACTTTATTTTACTATAACCCTGCAAAAGTTGATGGTCACTGAAACAGTTGCTATGCATAACCCAATTTTAGTGTAAAACCTAAAGTTTTTTTTTTGTGTAAATTTTGTTATTTACTCAGTTTTTTATGTTATTTTCAGTGATTTACTCTATTTCAAGCTATCTAAAATTTCAATGCTTAAAAATTAATGTTAAATAAAACAGTAAAAAATTATTTTTTTAATATCTTTGCTAGTGATTTTTTAAAATTTTATCTAAAAATTAAAAAATTATATGTATAATTATAACGTCGGATTGGCAAGCATGTTAGCTAGTTTATTTAAAAATTTAAGTGCAAGAAGTTCAAAGATTAATAAGTTATTAAAATTTAAACAAAATCTGGTATTTTTCAACAAAATAGCTTCACACTTTTAGCACATATTTTTTTGTCATTTTTCTTGCCACTCAAAGGGTTAAGTAACAGCCTGTATACAAGCTGTTATGTTACATGTCTTTGTTATTTTAAGATATATAAAAATATCCTACTATAGCACAAGAAAATATTAAATTATGTAGAGGAGTTCGAAGCTTCTACTTTGCTTAGAATATTCATTCACTTCGACTTCAATTTGCGAGTAAGATTCTATATTCGACAATTACAAAAGTTCACCAAAATCGATAATCAAAGTTAAAACACACATTTATAATATAATTTTTTTAAATTTTCTGGTATTATTTTAATAATAAATTAGTGTTAATAATAAAAATTAGCTTAAATATTATTTTAATTTTTTTGATAATAGCTTAATTTATCATTTTAAGACAAAATATATTAATTATGTTTGGAATACAGCATTTCGTAAATTATATTTAATATCTAAATAGTTATGTAAAGTATTATATTTTTATTCGTCATTAAACATTTTTAAATATTCAAACTTCGGTAATATCTTATATTATCTGATTAGACTTCGCTTTTAATTAAAAAAGTTTACTTTGCACACTCCTAAAACCAGGCAAACATTTTTAAAGCCAATATTAAGCATTTCTATTTAAAATTACTAGCATAGGTCAAGATCAATAAGTTCAGGTCTTTAAACTTGAGGCACATATTATCATTATATATACACATACAAATGTGCGTGTAGATAAAATAAAACTATTCAATTATTGTTTGTGTAGATTACAATATATTTACGATTTTGTAATATATATTCATTCATTTTCTGACTTCCGCATAACCCCGGCACTATTTGTTAATCACACACTGGTGAAATGGTTTAGCCAGCGATCATCACAGCACATGCGGATGCGGGCAGTCTGAAGGAAGGTGCAACAATTGCTTTTTAAGATTTTTCTATAATCTCTTTTTACCTATTTTCCGGCATTGGCGGAATTGGTCAGTTTTGACACCACCCGAGTCAAAGCCCGGTTTTCCGCTTTCAACCTTTCATTTTCGGCTTTGAGTTTTTGTAATTGCTGTAAACAATAAACATGTAGAAGAAATACTTAAAAAAAAAAGAAAACTCTTTTCTTCCCATCATCCACACAAGATCAAATCCACCAGAAGAATAAAGAGAAAAAAAAAGATTTGTTAGTGTAAAAAGAATTACAAGCAAATAATTAAGAAATCACCAGAAAAATAAGGAAAAAGTGTTTAAAAAATTGTACACACCGGTAAGTATTTAAATAAAATGCAGAAATGAATAAAATAGGTTGTTAATTAAAATAGTGTCTGCGCAACATTATTTTAATGCGAAAAATAAAAACAAAATGTGACTTAAAACTGTAGCACCAGCACACAAAAAAAAATCATTTCTAATACATAGCTACAAAATATAAATATTGTCAACTTAAAAAAACAAAAAACACGAAGAATTTAAAGGTTAATAAATATTTTAGGAATATAACTCGGAAATACCATACACCCAACCATGATTTAACCATGCATTTCACCTTATCATGATTATTTAAATATTTATTCTATCATGCATAAAATCATCAGGTCATAGTTTTTCATAAATTTAATGAAATAATCATAAAAAGTAAGTTTAGGTCTTTTGATGCCTGTATATAGTATACACATTTAATAGCCTATTAAAATATAACGAAACCGTAGAGGTTTAAAAAAAGTTATAATACATTTGGTAGACTTGCCTATCACAGTTTTTATTTAAAGTAAAAATATGTGGTGGTAATATAAAAATCTAAGAACAAAATAAAGATTAATTAAATATCTAGAACCCCAAATTAACATACCTTTAACTCTTCTTCCATTTCGGAAAGTTTACGCTCCATCGCCCTCCTCTCTCGTTTCTCCAACTCTGATAAAGAACTCTTTCCAGACTGGAATGAAAATTCAGTATTAGAGGTGCGAGAAACTTCAAAACTTCAACTAGGCTTCGAAGAAAAATTCTGGCTTCAACAATTACGAAGCTTCGCCGATAAAAATATTAATAACTAACATATTTATTTGACTAATTGTAACTAATTGTAAAGTAACTGAATTGTAAGTCTGGATAAAAACTTTATCAGATTAAAACAAAATATTAACAACAATATTTCAATAAAACATTTTCCAAATGATTTGAGTGCATAAAGTTATGTAAATAAAAATAGCCACAATATTTTATTTTTTTCTAGCATAAAACAACTAACAACAATATTGGAACTTTGATTGGACTTCAACAGCATTTTATATATTCAATTCCAATTTGCGCTGAATCGAAAAAGTGGACATTACACTTCCCTATTCACTATTAAAACAAATAAAAAATTAGAAATCCCTAAAATGTAGTACTTATACTTAACAGGTTACAGTTTAAAAATATCTTATTGATACAAAAATACCAAAATATTTATAAATTGGAAAAAACAAAAACTCATCTATAGCGAGTTTTGATAGTAAATCCATGATTCTGCCCACCGCTATTTTAACTGTCAATGTTTAACGATGAAAGTTTTTAGTTGTCAAAGCTGACAAATATTTGAAGCAAAGTCAAAGTTTTTGGAGGTTCACACTTCTCTTAAGTATATTTCTTATTAACGTACCACAGAGATTTTTTCAAGCTGAGAGTTGGCTTCACTTAAACTGTTGTCAGTCTTTTTCAGCTTCTCCCTCAGTCTCTCATTGTCCAACATCGCTTCCTCGTAGAGCTGTAAACCCACAACAACCACAATCTATTAGCATCACGTCAAGACCAATAACTCTCAACAGCTCTCAACATAGAAGAAACAAACAAAGAATTAATAAAACTCATTAATAGTGAGTAATCGGTAGAGAGCTTTGTTTCCTAAGTTTTACGCAATATACCTAAACTACAAGTGACCTGAATGTAGTCTTGTACATACCCAGAATCCATAAGATTATTAGTTCATAGTTTGTGAGAAATTGACTCAACATTTAACAGAATTGTGTATATATAAAGTCTCGATCCATAAGTCTGTTAAGTGTTTTACTTTCTTCTGCTGAAGAAGGGGACTGATGTACCCCGAAAATTACATAAGTTGTTTAGGTCTTGCCCTTCTCTCCTTTTTTTAATGTTTAATTTAACTAACCATTTGGCATCATTTTTACTAAGTTTGTACTCGATAATATTCCATATGAGTTGGATAAACTTTTAACTTCCCGAAAACCTTTGTTAAAGAAAACTAATGTGCGAATATAAATTAATACATCGATAAAATTAAAGGAAATTTGTTATTTTATTCCCATATCGTATTTATATTTATGTAAATTAAGTAAAATTTCTAAAAAAAAAACTTTACAATATAAATATCATTATGTTAACTAGAAACCTAAAAAATAGAATCATTAAAATGTTGAATGAAGTTATAAAATGTGCTTTTTTTTATGGTTTGATGAGTGCAATTGAATGAAGTAGTATACATTTCAATTAGTTGATAGGATATCAACAAAATAAGTGTAAAGAAATTAAAATATCTTAAATACGTTCAGGACACTTAAGGATAGTGTTTTTGATTATTGAGAATAGGTTATTTCAATTGAACCTAATCTTTCTCATCCTGTCCACTAACTTAAGATATTCAGGGAGAATTTTATTAAACCAAATACCAAATACTCTGCTCACTAATAAGCAACAACATCATATAAACAAGCACTAGCACGATGGAGCCTAAATTAGTCGAGACAATTATTTGAGGTTACCTATTATCCGAGGCGGTAACACATTTTATGTTTCACAAAAGTTGTCCAGTAAACCCTCAACATTAAACTGGTTCGGCCATCTAGTATGAGTAACAGAGTGAATTATGGGGGACTCATTATTTACACGTACCGAGGCGTCGTAAATATAACTGTCCACTGCTCAGTTATCTGCCACTGAGTGTGTTACGGCTGCAGCTTATTGATTTGACGATATCACAATTACCTTCTTGTAGTCCAGCTCCCCATTCTCAGTCTCCTCTTTGGCGGAGTGTGCTGGAGTGACGGCACGACTGACAGCTGGCGAGTCACCTGACCCGGAAACAGAGCTAAGGCGGGAGGAGTGCCCAGAGTAATCATTACCACTCTGCAACAAGACCGTTCTCTCTCATTAACAAGAGTGTACTATTAATAACGTATTGCAGTATTATTTTGTTGTCTATTTCAGAAACTAAAGTGCTGGTAACTAAGGTTGATGTTGAAATAACTTACACTCAGGAGAAATAATTATTTGTAACACCAAAAAGTTACTAGATTCCATTAGAATACAGTTACACCAAATTTATCAGTATAAAGAAATTTTTTTAGCACCGCATCTTACTACCTGTTCGGTTTAAACGCTTATGTACTAATTACTATAGTGATTTTAGGGATTATGGAGGTTATAATTATATGAAGTGTACCCTAATTTATTTGGGAGAGTGAAAAACAACCCTCAGTACACATTACCAAGATTTGAACCAAAATCTCCCCATCATCGGCAGTCCAGTCAGCCAATGAAGTGTGTGTGTATATATATATATAAGGAAATTAGTAGTGAGAAGTTAATGATACACCCTATTGTATTTTACCACCCGGTATACATACACACATACACACACACGTACACACACACACACACACACACACATAAATTAGTTCCATATACTTTATTTGATTCAAAGCAAATTGGCTGCCAGAAACAGTGTAAGTTAAAAGTAGGAGTGGGCCTGTGAATCCTCAAGGATATTTGAGATAATTTCTAATTTGAGACTAAAAACCTTAAGTTTTTATTTTATTTTAGTTTTTTCAAGTAAAATCTATTTTATAGTTCTAATTCTACTTATTGGTGGTTCAGAACCTATTATAATACTAGGAAGAACTTAACCAGGCCCCAGACCAGTAATTTAACACTTCACTGAATTTATGAATGTTTAATAGATTAACTATAAGAGAAAATGTTAACATTTAGTTACTATTTGTATTTTCTACAATATTTCTATTTCCCCTTATGTTCATAGCTATTCCAACCCCTTACATGGTATGGTGTCTATTCAACTTGAACAATGACGTTCCTGACTTTTCCCCTGATTTCCCCTTATCATTTCTTAAAATTCCTGACTCAACAATATGTCACACCTTTCTACCCCCTCTTTTTCCTCACCAATCTTTTATTATGAATAATAATAAGTTTTAATATTTAAATAAACACGCTTTATTATTTATAATAACATAATCTAGAAAGAATTAGACAATTATAAAACATATTACACAGCTACAAAAAACAACAACTGTTTAATCATATTGTTATTTAATGATTATTATATTTCATATTTTGGTTAAAACAAAAATTTCTTTGATTTTTTTTTTTGTAAATTACCAAATTCCCGGGTTCTTCCCGTTTTGCCCCTGACCACTTCAAATTCCTGGTTAATTCCAGTTTTCCCTGATTTTCCCGGATGGTATACACCCTACCCTGCCCCTAGTACTCAACCAAACCAAAAATTGCTTAAACAAGATTCCCTATTATTTTTCTAGCACTGAGTTGCGTCTTATTAGCTGTTCAGGTTTTATACCTATGTACTAAATACACTACTCAGCTAGGGATGATGAAGGTTTAGTTTAGATGAAATGCACCTGCATTTGCATGGAGGGAGAGTGGACAATTATTTAGAAAAAACACCCTCAGTGCACGTGACCAGGATCGAACCTCAATCTTCCTGTTGTCGGCAGTCTAGTCCATTGCGAGTGTAACACCATAGACCATGTGGTCACCAAAGTGATTAATTTGGTTATTAAGGGAACAATTTAATCATGTTAAGGATCTAAATAAGTCATTAGAAATGTATTGTCAGCACAAAATAAAGTGAGTCCCAACCCCCAAAAACTCTAGTTAAGATTTTGTTTCCACTTTTAAAACTCATAGTCAACTGTTTCCGAGTTTCTGATAGCTACGCAGTAGCCAACATTTATAAGCTTATTTTCTTAGACCCTTGATAAACCGTAAGGGATAAATGATCCTGAACAAAGGACAAACCTGAATAACACCGTAGTTTAGTATCAACATGCTAAACCAGGTGTTTTGGGTTATATTTCCATGGTCAGGTGTCATTTTTTCAATTACTTGAAACCATTACACAAGAAATCTTTGGCTTCACTATATACTCTAATCATAATGAAGATCTTGTTATAAAAAAATTGGTTATATGTAGGCTGTGAGTCGCAAGAGATTATAGTTCTTAAGAGACAAGCCGTCCTTTATATGTTTATTATTCTAGTTGTTTATTGATCGTGGATTTTAAAACACATTTTGTCCTGAAAAATATGATATCACTATTTATACACATGTGATGGTCGCTAGAAATGTTAGGGTCCATTCAAATCATGGAAAAGTGTAATGAGTTATTTCCCATAAATGGTTTCACAAACTCCTTACACACAAATGCGGGCACATTTTCCCTAAATTATATCACTGCATCCTTACCAAAATTGTGTAAATATGAGCAAAGCATGGGTGGGTAGTAAGATGTAGTGCACAAAACAAATGAATTAAATTCGTAATAGATACAGGCTGCATCACTCAACATAGTTTTATTACGCCAGATTGGGTTTAGGCGAGTAATCTACAGCTGAAACCTTACAGAATATCCTTCCGAGCCACTGCGTGTGCTGGCTGGTAGAGATGTCAGAGAGCTGGACCTTGAACTGAGGTACGAAAGCGGAGAAGGACGAGAAATACCCAGTGTTCGGTTGAAGCTACTAGTTCTTGCAGGAATTAGGGCGGTATTCCTCGAGTAAGCACTGCTAGTGGGGGGCGTTAGGTAACTGTTGTAGTATGGACTGTTGGAAGAGGACGAAGATAATGATAAGTTGGAAGAGGAGGACGAAGGATGGAAAGTAAGCCCACCATAACCAGATGTAGTGCCTCCGTATGTGGAGAGTCCAGATAATGGACTGCCATAACCGCTACTGTACGATGTGGGGCTACTCCCGTATCCGGAAGATAAGCCCAAGTAACCACTGCCTCCATAGCCTCCGAAACCAGATGACGGTGACGATGACAAAAGCCCCAAACTACGGGGTCGACCGTTAGCTCCTGATATCGCCCTCACGGCAGAAGATTTGGGTCTCCTGGGAACCATACTACTAGTGATCCCCCCTCCCCCGCCACTGCGATGGTAAGATGACATCTTAAACACAACACCACGCTGAAAGAGCACTGACGACTGTTAACACAACTCACAACAGCTTCACTGTTCGGCTCAAGACAGACTACACAGGCTGCAAGGCAGGAAGACATAAATAGATCCCACCTACCTGCCCCCACTTCTTCCCTTTCTCTGCTCATATACTTCACACAGGCAAGAATATGGGGCTTTCAAATCTAATAAAGAAATAACTTTTTCTCTCTTCTTTTTAAAATAGAGGCCTGTTGGTACAACAACAACAACAACAACAACAACCAAAGCTCTACGCACCCAGACTAAACAGTTTGAAACACAACACAGACTGAAAATGGGTAATTTGGCTTCTGTTTCTAAAATAATCTTTTTGATTGATACAACATCAAAAAGAAAATACCCCAAACAAAATCGTTCCACACCAACAGAACACACTTTTGAATGGTAATTTATCAAGTTAAAAGTGTAATAATTTTTCCAAACAGAAGCATTGCAGTTTAGAATTAACGAGAACAAATAAAAGAAATCTTTGGGAAAACTGAAATAACCTTCATAATATAAAATAAGTGAGATGTGCTCTGGAGCTTGGCATTTTCAGGAACGTTTGCTCAAATTTAAAATTAATGGTTTGGTAAGCAATAAACCTCAAACGCTTCAAGCCAAAACGTACCTTGATCTTTAGCAAAATGTTTTAGGAATAATTCATGTCAGAGTAAAGGATTAATAATGCTTAGTTGAAAGTTAAAACACATGTGTATTATATTTAACCTGTTACATCATTTACAACAATAGCTCTACCAAGTAGGAAGACAGGTTGCGGGTACCAAAGGGAGGGGAAAAAAATGGGTTGAGTGTACTGGTAGGAATTAATAGGATGGAAAGAACAATAGATTATGTGTGAACTTTTGCCAACATTATAAAGTGGTTGCGCACAAAGGTGAGCACACAAGCGCAGCAATCAAGTGACAATATTTGTGCCAAGAGTCAGTCAACTAAGCCAGCTTAACAGTTTGACTAAAATATGATGATGTTTCACAACATTTCTGACCCACTTTCAGAGTTCAGTTTGAGCTGAAGAAAAAGAATACGCTGTGTCTGATCTTGATATTCAGTTTAAGTATATCCTGAAGGGAGAGGGGTGGTATCATGTCGGTTGAACTACTAAGTAAAATTAATAGATTAGGTGTAGTTTATTTTTAACAATGCATCTTTGTAACTGTTTGGGTTATACGCTTATGTTAATGGTTTTAGGGATTAGGACGGTTATATTTATAACAAATGTACCCACATCTATGTGGAGGGTGAGTAAAAAAGCATTCTGGCAAAACCACACGACGTACACCTGAGCGGGATTCAAGCCCCGATCTCCCAGTCATCGACAGTCTAGTTTATTGCGAAAGTAGCAAGCTAGACCATGCTACCCGCCTCGGTGGCGTAGTTGGCTAATGCGATAGTCATGTTGAGCTCAACCGCTGAGGACGGGGAGATAGAGGTTCGAATCTCGGTCGAGTGAACTGGAGGGGGGGAGGGGTTCCTAAATGGTTTTCCACTCTCCCTTCACGCAAATGCGGGTTCACTTCCTCTAATTCATACCTTCCTAATTCCTAATCCATTAGAGTAATTAGTACTTAAAGCGTATAGCCCGAACGGGTAGTAAGACGCGGTGCTAAATAATAAATAAATGGACCATGCGGACACCCACCGAAGCGGGTGATTAGGTGTAGGTAGCTGTATTGTGATGTGTTGACATATAAACTGAACTTTAGTTGCATTCTTAAAACACATAGATGACTATAATTCCTAGCTGGGGTAGTAGAATTAACTAGCGTTTTAAGTCATTAAATCAATTAGCAATATCCCTCTTCGGTGGTTACATGATCTAAGGCAATTGATTTGCAACCTTTTTAGTTTGTAGGAACACGCAAAAGAGTGGTGAACCCTTAAATGGCCAACACATTAGGTTTGACAGGTGTAAATTACAAATTATACGTGTAAACCGCCGGGGTTGATAAATATTAGAAATTAATACTGTTGAATAAAACATCTCGAGATTATTTACTGCCCATTTCTTCTACTAATTACTCTCCTTTGGGGATTGAAATTGGACATGTTTTTAATAATCTCACTTTTAAGATGATTACTAACACTCTTCTTGTCAGCTTCTTTGAATACACAAGTTCTCTTCACCTATTTTCAAATTATCCAAATATAATGGACAGTGCAAAAAAAAGAAAGCTTTTGCAAATTCTTGCGGAACCCTATTTGCGAATCAATCATCTAAGGCTTCACTCTCGCAGTAGATTGGACTGCTGATTTCCAGAAGATAAGGAGTCAAATCCTGGTCACAAGTAGTGAATGTCTTTTCTCCTATAACGGTTTTCTACTCTTCCTACATAGAAATTCGAGTACATTTCCTTTTAATATAACCTTCTTAATTCCTAACACATTAACGTAATTAGTGCATACGTAAAAATGCGGTTCTAAACAAATAATGAATTCAAAAGTAATGGATTGTATAAAAATAGTGCAACAAAATACAATTTTCTTGTTTCATGAATAGTTCTAAATATAGCTAAAATACCTTTTAAAATGTCAACACAAATCGAAAGGATGACATATTAATCAAAACCCAAATCATTTAAAACCTCAAACAAAAAAAAGTAATGTTTTGAAGCAAGCAGGTGTAGTTAAAAAGTCAATCAAAGACTTCAGGTTGAAAAGTTTTGAAGAGGAATATTTTATATGATGTCATTCACTAAACAGCACACGACTTGACAAACATCTGGGGCAAAGATGTAGGCGGGCAAACCGTGTTTACCAATATAACTCAACTTTCTATTTATAGAATACCTGCATCAAAGCATGTTTAGATTTATGGAAAATCTTTGCTTCAGAGGTAAAAAAATATATTTATTTTTAAACATGAGAAACTTTTTTTAGTGGCTTATATAACACGAATGCAGCATATACACATATTTCCAGCCGCCATTCTAATAAAGCTTATATAAATATAGACCGATTAAAACCAGGCAGAGATTTGAGCCCTGGTCGATTATGCTCCAACTGCGTGAAGCTGGACAGCTGCAGTTCAAACCCGCCATCTCTGGGTATTTTTTTTATGAATTCAGATGAGTGGCGCTATGAGTGACTGAGGACTATACTTACAGTAAACTTTAGATCGTTTATCAAAGAGCAAGAATTCGAACTTAAAAGGTTTACCCAAGGTGGTTAAGAAATGTTTAAAGTATAATTTTATTATATCTGGAAGAAGGTACAGGAAAGGTGGATAGAAAACATTTTAATGAATAAACGCAATACATGGCTTTACAAGAAAAGGAAGAACACAGTTCACACTTTACATTGCTGTCACTGGACGAAAAGGTGATGGATGCCTCTTGAGGAAAATCAACTGTTACCGGCCAATTCCCCGGCCTAGGTATCATTCTATCGGAACTCATCCGGAGAGAGTGTGAAACGCGCAATGCAACTTTTTAAAAGAGGAAACCAAAAAATATACAAAATATATTCCTTAAAATATAACTTTAGACTAGTACAGACACAACATCAAGTCCCCATCCATTAATTACACAATGTGAAAGGGTAACTTCATATTTTAATCAACGATACATTTTTCGGCCATGCTGGAAATCAAACTCGGGACCCTTAGCTCAGGAGGCAGACACGTTACCGACTGAGCTAAGGTGTAGGGCACATAACTAGAAATGAAAAATAATCAAATTGAGATTATACAAAAGAAATGGGATATTCAAAGTAGAGCCATGTATTTTATGATTCTTTAGGAAATCAATTTGATCAAAATAGGTTCTATTAGTAATAAAGTGTACCACAGGGAAAGACCTAGCTTAATGTTGACTAAGAGCAGACAAATAACCCCGTTAACAGAAGACGGCGGTGCCAAAGAAGTACCACCAAGACAGATGCGGCAAGTAAATTAGTGCCATTTTTCCACGTCAAGGTATAGTTCCTTTCTCAAGGACAAAACATTTAGAACAAGCGGGATAAAAATAGCTGCACAGTTTTAAAAAGTCATTTACTGCGACATTTGCTCAGACAAATAAAGCTGTGGGACACCAAGAAGGAAATAAGTTACGATTCGCTGCCAACAGTTTGTTTGCCACATGATTAGTTTTTTTTAGCTTATATTTAGACGAAAAATAGAGGTATATTAATTTAATAAATCACTCAGACATATATTTTTTTTTAGTGATACATCTCACTCCTGTTTGATTTATACATATGCGTACTAATTACGCTCGCTAGTGTGTCAGGGATGAGTAAAGTTAAATTTTATGGAAGTGTACCCGCATTAGTATTGGATACTTCATAGGGAACATTTTATACTTAGAAAATAGTGTTTTAGAAAAATAGAGGCTTTGAATATTAAGGTGGAGTGTAACTGAATATTTTTGTAGTTTTTATGCTAAAATAATTTTTTTGGCCCAAATAAATAAAATGTTGCTGCAGTATATACATTTAGTTTAATTTTCTACACATGGTAAGCGTATAATCCGAACATGTAGTAAGATGAGGTGCTAAGTATTATTATTATTATTATTATTATTATTATTATTACAGATGGTAATAATAAGAGTTATCGAATATTTGTCATAACCATATTGGCATTTAGTCCTGATCAAATTCTGCGATTCTCTGGAAAAATATTCAAGAAATATTGATATATTTATGCGTAGATAAACCACACTAAACATTTCTAATGAATTATTAGTGAATTTATTTTGACCATAATTGTTTTTGATTTAAAAACAGTTAAAAAAAATACAGACCTTAACTTGCATTCATTTTCACCCTACCTTATTAACTGTATTAAGAGTAATGAGAGAAAAAAATAATTCAAGCAATAAGGTAGAAGATAGTTTAACTTTTAGTATAAAATTAGAATTACAGCTGTAAAGATTAAATAGAATGGTATTTAAATAGATATGTGAAAGCATTGCTCTTGACCTACATCAACAATTCACCTTACTAATTACGCTCGCTAGTGTGTCAGGGATGAGTAAAGTTAAATTTTATGGAAGTGTACCCGCATTAGTATTGGATACTTCATAGGGAACATTTTATACTTAGAAAATAGTGTTTTAGAAAAATAGAGGCTTTGAATATTAAGGTGGAGTGTAACTGAATATTTTTGTAGTTTTTATGCTAAAATAATTTTTTTGGCCCAAATAAATAAAATGTTGCTGCAGTATATACATTTAGTTTAATTTTCTACACATGGTAAGCGTATAATCCGAACATGTAGTAAGATGAGGTGCTAAGTATTATTATTATTATTATTATTATTATTATTATTACAGATGGTAATAATAAGAGTTATCGAATATTTGTCATAACCATATTGGCATTTAGTCCTGATCAAATTCTGCGATTCTCTGGAAAAATATTCAAGAAATATTGATATATTTATGCGTAGATAAACCACACTAAACATTTCTAATGAATTATTAGTGAATTTATTTTGACCATAATTGTTTTTGATTTAAAAACAGTTAAAAAAAATACAGACCTTAACTTGCATTCATTTTCACCCTACCTTATTAACTGTATTAAGAGTAATGAGAGAAAAAAATAATTCAAGCAATAAGGTAGAAGATAGTTTAACTTTTAGTATAAAATTAGAATTACAGCTGTAAAGATTAAATAGAATGGTATTTAAATAGATATGTGAAAGCATTGCTCTTGACCTACATCAACAATTCACCATTAATTCTAGGAAGTAAAATAACCATTTGTCACTTTGATACCAAGGTCAATCAATGGTTCAGGAGGGGGGGGTGGGACACACCCACCTACTACAATCCCAAATCTGTATATAGAGATGTCATTACCAAAATAATCATTTTGATCAAATTACAAATTTGTGTGTTCGCACCCAGCAGGGGGCAAATAATTTAATATCTACAAACTGAAAGGATTACAACTTTGTTTGAAAATAAGGCAATAACATTAAAGGACAGTAAAATGTCCATTTATAGATTCAAGGCCATATACGTGTAAGAAACAGTTCAAAAACCTGAGTTGTATATGCGGCCCCGGGCTCTGTATAGTAAGAGTTGAGAGATGGAAGGGAATATAAAATTTAAAAATAAAGATATGTTGATATAACCTGGCTCTAATGGTGAGGCTAGCCAAGTTGTAGAGTAGCTGGTTAATGTATGGGAAGGCTTTAAAACTGATGAACTTTGTATATACCTTTAGACCCTAATGTTTTAAGATAAATAAACACACAGAACATCTGCGTGACTTACATAAAGGGGTGATTGTCATAAAAACAAAAAACAATATCGTGGCCTTGAATGGCTTGCTTAAAGTATACAAAAGAATTTTATTTTATCGGCCAAAAGGAATTAGAATAAAAACATACATATGTATACAAATGTACATTTAATGCATAAACACACACACACACACCTAATCACGCTGTTCCCTTAAGGGGGAGGCAAGAAACTGTACATATAGCTAAAAAAACAACAACTCCGAACTTAATCCATCCTCACTAAATTTCTCCACACTTCTCTCCTTACATACTCCCTTCATTTCCACAACATTCATACACCGAGTCATACATGCTTTTATATCATAGATATTAAGGGTTTGTGGGTAAGATAAAAATATGTAGTAATTAAAGATAGAACCCTCATATCCTTCAGGATATTCGAGATTCGAAAGAAATCAAAATAGGTTTTTCTATTTCAATATTTTGATTTGGAATATGCTTTAAAGCTCTAATATTGTCGAATGGTGGGTCAGGGTCAACATAATACTAGGAAAAAATAATGTCAATATTTAGTCAACATCGGCGGTATGAGGTAAAGTGCTCGTCTCAGGACCCGATGTTCATGGGTTCAAAACCAACCTGGGTAGACAAATAGTGATAAAAATCTGTAGCACAACTTCCTTTGTAGGGTAACTAAAGCCGTCGGTTCCATGTAAAAGAACCTCAGAGAGTATGTGAAAACAACTTTCCCAGAAAAATTGGTAGGTCCTTTTGCTCTCGCTCAGAGAAATTCTCGTGTGCTGATTTAATCAGTTGGTTCAGAAAGGGAACATTAAATACCTCAAGTAAATAGTAATAATATTATATTTTATTTTGCTAGAGTTTTTTCTAAGACTTGGAATTTTAAAATAGTGGCTTTGATCCACCACCAATGGAAATCCAAAGCTATTGATGCTAACCTTTCAACAAAGACAGATTACTAAAAATGACACAGTCAAATGACTAAATGTTGTGTTGAGAAAGGAAGAGTACTGCCTGGCAAGAGCCCAAATGGAAGTGTTGCCAAATGTTATGCCCCATAACTCCCACTTTCATTAGTAAGATTCCCAGATGCTACTCAAAAACAAGTCGAGCACAATTAGGTAGATATAAATTTAAATTTGCACGTGGTTTCATCATTGACAGAAAAAAATACATACTTGAGTTATGCACGCTAGCCAATTTAAAATCTAAACAAAATTTTAATTATTAATTTCAATTCGATACCTTAGCTAAGTCGATAGCATGTATGTCTGTCTACTGAGCTGAGTGTTCTGGGTTCGATTCCTGGCACGGCCGAAAAAATTATCAATGGTGAAATGTTGGATTACCCTTTCACGGTGATGAATTAACGGCTGGGGACTGGATGTTGTGCCTGTCCTAGTCTTAAGTTATATTATAAGACATATGAAGTTATGACAGGCCTAGCAAGCCGTTAGTGGAAAATATATGTCTTGAATAAAAAACCGACCCAGGCCACAGGTTGGAAACAGTGATGGATGTAAAGTAACTTATTAATTCCATACATCACTTGGTTCAGGATTAATATTATTATAAAGTATGGCAAACTGAATAGAACACATTCTTAGGAGAAACTGTCTTCTGCACGATGTCATAGAAGGAAAGGTGGAGAGAAAGAGGAGATTAGGAAGAAAATTTCAAATATTGAATGACTTGAAGGAAAGAATAAAATTTTGGGAGCTGAAGGAAGAGGCAGAGAACAGGGTGCATTGGTGGTCTAAATTCACCGAGAAAATGAAGAGACCTGTCATAAGACAGAACCCCTAATAATAGTAATAATTTATACTACTACTACTACTACTACTACTACTACTACTAATAATAATAATAATAATAATAATCATAATATAGTTTAATTCTCTTCAAGGCATTAAGTATTTAAGTACAATATCAGTCTTAAAAGTTAGTTTGAATTTGTTCATAGCTGCATTAAAAAAACATTTAATTGAACAAAAAGTTGGATTCCAGTATTAAAAACCTGTAAATAAGGTATTTTTTGGCTAAAAATGACTAGAAAAAAATTCTACTTTTAGACAAATTAAGGGTGAATATCTGATTCTTAAATTTTTAATGTTTGCATTTGGTCACAATTTATTGTAATAACTGCCAGATCAAACACAATTTATTGTTTCTTTAACAATAGTGTTTTGCGGAGGGAAATTTTTTTCTGGACTGTAAACTTTGATTTGCTATAGGAATATTAAGAAGATGATAATAGTGCATTGTTTTTCATGGTGACATAAGCCGTAACCGGTGAAGGCTAGGACAAATTCTAAATATTAAACACCTCTAAGAGCTATCTGAATTATTTTTTTATGGCAACATAGCCCCCTAATTCCCGGAGGCTAGGACACATTATAAATATTAAACACCTCTAGCTCTCTGAAGTTCTTTTTATGGTAACACAGCCTCCTAATTTGTACCATACTTTAATTTTGATATTGATTGAATCATAAATAAAGCCATTTATATTTCGTTCATGAAATTTCAAGGGGGGGGGACCCCTCCCCCTTCTGCCCCCCCAGACATCTGAATTTTGAGGTATAAAATGTTCACAAATATAATACTTTGTCTTTAGATGAGAAAATAAAAGTTATAGATACATGGTTATTTTTTTTAAATGTGAAAGGTAATAAAGATTTTCCAAATGAATTAAAAGAGTGAACAAAATTTAACAAATAGGTTATGACACTATTAAGTGAAGGGAAGACCAAGGCAAAGATGGGAGGAACAATTAACAACAAGTGTGCAAGTGAGAGGAGTAGAGTGGAAGAGTGTGCAGGGGGAAGAATGGTGGGAAGACAGAGAGATAGAGGCATTTTACTAAACAAACCCGGACACAGGCTGGAAACAGATAATCATGATGGATGATGATGATTATTAAGTGAAACGAATTATATTGTTTGGAAATATGAAAGTGACTGGATATTTAAAAAAATAACTATATTTCTTATCTGATCCCCTTCTTTGGAATTAATATAGAATGAAATACAAATTCAAGAGCAACAAATTTAGCCCATCTCAACCATTAAAAATAATGTTTTAGCATTTTCTAAATCCAGTCAAGATATATTCAGCCTCAGGAAATTGTAAGGAAATCACAGAGTCTATATTTTCGGAGGGAAACAAAGTCTAAAAATTTGTACTAAGGCCTTGTGTTCTTGGAATCAAACACGTTTGATTCTTAAATTGCAGCCGTCTTGTTCTATTTATAGCGCGAGCAACTGCCTTTAGTGAGCAGTAGGTGTACAGTAGCCTCTTTGAGACTTGAAAGTCAACTGTGTTAATATGTGTGGCTGGTAGTTGCGGGAAAATGCCGAGGTCAGAAACTAGTTCTGAATGGAGTACTGACTTGGGAAATAAGGAAAATAGGGATATTTTCAGATTGCTAGGATGCATATATATTCTAACGTTAGTAAATAAGTAATTTACTCTCATGATCTTCCTCCTACGGTTTGTATAAAATACATATTTTGCATGTTTTATTTTTACACCTTTCTTGGGGAAAATTACTTTTAAATAACATACTAATTTCCAGGAATCATATACTTTCATAAATGAATATATCCAGTGAAGGGATTGTAGAGAGCAAAGTCTAAATCAGATATGCTGGCTCGTCAAAGAAGATTACAGTTACCATAACAAATTGTAACGGATAGCTGTAGTGATTATTTTGCGAGTGCAGTGAGCGTACCCACCTCTGTAACTGGAATGTGGAAAGAGGTGGTGGGGGCGACAGGTGCAAATTGCCAGGTAGCAGAGTAGTCTTCCTGTGAGTGCGTTTAGGACTGGTCGTGTTATACTAGAGATGTGGGCAGGTGACAGAGCATTGTACGTGGTATATTGATGTATGATAGTTGTACCAATGTTTGTACCCTTAAGTGTAAATATATATATATAATTTGCTAATAATAAATCACGCTACAATATCTTTATGTATGAAATAAAGTGCATTGAGAAAAAACAATTGGTAATAAATAAAATTATAGAGTATTAGGGAAATGGTAGAGGACAAATAAAAGTAAAAACCACTAACACGTATTTACACACACATCACTATTTTGATGCTATTATAGCATCTACCTCATGAAGTAGTAGTAGAGTGAACAGGATGTTCCTCAGGAAGATGCTAATCATAGCATCGAAATATTGATTGTGTAAATATGTGTTAGTGTTTTTACTTTTATTTGTGCTCTACCATTTTCCTAATATTCTATCATTTTATTTATTACAGAACATATCTTTGTGTCAGAGGTGTCTCGTGCCGTTAAGGTTAGATAATGTGGTTGCCAGAGTGGCTTCAGCAGCACATTTCTTGTACCAAGGCATAGAAGTTTGTAAACACAAGTCAATGAGTTGTAAAAATGTAATATTAACAATGGGGAAAAAAGGTTTATTTGATGTTGGATATTTTCCCATCATTAAATATTTTAACCGATTTTGCAACATATTTATGTAAATATTTCAAATGTAAGTTAATACTACATAAAAGTCCGTGATTTGGTTGTTAAGTTTGTTCTATAAATTATAATGAGTCTAAACCACCGTTAAGGTGTAGTCAAACTATAAAACAATTTACAATTCAAAGTTGTTTTTTTCTGTTTTTAAATTTTTAAGTATTTAAGTCTTAAATATCTCTAAGGATTCAAGCGGTCCCATCCTATGAAAAACAACAAGTTGAAAAAATAAAATAAAATCAGTTGATTCCCAATCCTGAGATACATAGCAGGTATCAGTTGTTAAACACCTATTAATTGTTTTCTTCACACATTTGGGACTAAAGGATTCCAAAATATCATTGTTGACATTACTTCAGCAGCACCGGGTCTTGCTATTTGCACATAAAGTCTGCACGAGGTTTCTAATGTGTATATATTCCTTTGCTGTCAAATCATATATAGTTAGTTTTCTTCAATCCTTGGTTATCCTTGCACCCACTTTAAACAATTCCACTGATTTGTCGAAATTACATTTATGTATGGTGTAAGATAGGTACACAAGATACGACACATTCATAAAATCATCAAGGAATAAATGATAAGGGTGGAATGGGCTACAACAACACCAATCCACTAAAGTACTAGTTTAAGGTAATATTAAATATAATTATTTTCTTTTAATGCAGATCACACTTGGTTCACACAATTAATACATCACCATCACCATCACCATCATCATGTTTCCAGCTTGTGGCTCGCTCAGTTTAATAAAACGCCTCCACCTTCCTCTATCCTTCCACCATTCTTCTCTCATTTGCACACTTTCTGTTATCTGCTCCTCCAAATTATTTCTTGGTCTTCCTTGTGGTCTTTTTCCCACATACTTCATCTCCATCGTTCTCTTTGGCTTCCTCTACTAACTCATGTACTCCATGTACTCCTACCGTTTCCCTGAAAACTTCATTCCTAATCCTGTTTCTCTTCGTGACAGCTAATATGCTCCTCACAAACTTCATTCCTATGGCCTCCACTTTCCTAGTCCCTCTTACATTCAATGTTCATGTTTCTGCTGAATGTGTGACAAAGGGTACAAAGTACGCCCTATTACACACTTCCTTACACTTCAAGGGGACTTTTCTTCTCCGTAGCAAATCTTTTAAGCACCTACTGAACAACTCTCCCTGCTGTGCTCTGCTCATTAAATTCTCTCTATTTCCACCTTTCTCCCCATTCACACTTCTGAGATATTTTATGCTCTGAACTTGTCTCAGTTCATTGACAGTCTAGTCTAATACAAGAGTGAAGCTTTAGACAACGCGGCCACCTAAGCAGGTTTTTATCATTTATAATTAAAATTATTCCAACAACAAATGCACCCTATTTCCTTATAGGTCTTCTATTGTTCATAGCTTTTACATTTTTTCTCCATAATTTAAAAAAGTTCATTGTAGCTGTGTCTTAATCGTTCGATGAGAGATGAGTAAACAAATACACGAGATTTTTCTCAAGAGAGCATGGCAGGTGTGACCAACAGGCGGCAACAAAAGGGCTCATCTTTAAAGGTTGTTTAGGGAGAAGGATTATGGTTTATTTTTGGGTCAGCACAGTGATCAACCACTCAATGTGGTATTTTTATATTTCTTTTTAACTAGATATGAAAAAGATATATCACTGAACCTTTTATCATGAAATCGATTTTACTTGCAATGTTGCTAAACAAAAAAAGTATGCTTTTTGCAGGGCTTTGCGAGCTCTATTTTTTATTTTTTTTTAAGTATCTTGAGCGAGTTTCTCATAAGCTTCAGAGTATCGAGCCAAGTTGAGCTTGGGCTGAATAAATATATAAGCTTAACATTGAATTAAATTAAAACAAAGTTAAAATTACTTTAATTTCTTTAATGAAATAAATATTATATTAAAAAAAGTTTTAAAATCTAAAATTGCTTAAATTAAGTCTTAAAAATAAATTATGGTCGATCTTGGTGGTCTTAAGGTAGACTGATCGCCTTAAAACAGATTGTTCATGGGTTCAAACCCAACCAAGTCGACAGATTTTTCTTGAGCAATTAAACTCTGTTGCACAACTTTCTTTGGAGGGGAAGTAAAGCCGTCGGTCTCATGTCGATTGTGGTGTATAGAAGAACTTTTGTACATATGAGAATACACCTTTCCCGGTCAAATGGGTAGACCTTTTCACACTCACTTATAGAAATTCAGCGTGAAAGGCAATGGGGAAACCAACACATTACCTTAACACCCCTTGTACTTGGGATTTGTACCAGATGGTGCAGGCGGCACTAACCAGCCAAACGGCTACCGAGTTCATTCCCAGCTCTGGGTAATTGACACTTAAGAAGATGAAATAAATTATGATTCCATTTAATGTACCTATGAATAAGAAATTTAAAAAAAGTATTAATGGATTTTCAGAAAACTTAGCTCGATTGGTAGCGTGTCTGCCTACTAAAAAAAGGGTCTCGGGGTTCAATTCTCGGCATGGTCAAACATTTTTATTGATAAAAATATGGGTTTACACTTTCACAGTGATGAATTGATGGTCGGGGACTGGATGTTGTACCTGTCCTAGTTTTAAGTTATATTATAAGACATATGAAGCTACGTCAGGCCTAGCAAGCTGATAGTGGAGAATATATGGCTTGAATAAAAAAAAAACTGAGCCAGGGCACAGACTAGAAACAGTAATGGATGTTAAGTAAATGGAAATAGGTTTGGATGTGAAGATTTAGAAATATTATTTATAAAAAGCCCGTTATTCTCTATCCATCTGGAGTGGATCTGTTAACTTGGTGCTGGCCTCTTGCCAGAGAGAGAAATAAAGAGCATCAATGTACCTGTTAAATGTAAATAGTACACTTTTGTATTAAGGCATATTTAATGCCATAAGACACTAAGCAATTTGTGTTCTAAAATCCTCACAGAGGAATACTTTTCTAAGTCTTCTTTTATCCAAGCCTCATTCACACCTTTCATTAACTAAACCAAACTCACTTCGGTGGCCACGTTGTCTAGCATGCTCTTCTCGCAGTAGATTAGACTACCGACGACAGAGATTTAGGTTTGAATCTTGGTAGGGTGTACTGAGGGGTATCTTCCCAAACGGGGTTTTCACTCCACCTCCACAAAAATGCGGGTACATTTAATCTAAATATAACCTTATCCCTAAAACTATTAGCGTAATTAGTATATAAGCGTATAACCTAGACAAGGTGATAAAAAAAACTATCACACAATTGCTGATCTTGACATTTCAATGACCATCTGCTGCACAATCTCTCTGTTGGTTTGTCCCCCCCAAACGTTGAACTTCATCAGTCACAAAATACATCGCATGTATTAAAAATGTAAAATAAATCCAGATATTAGAGAAAAATGTTTTGACCTTATAAATATTTAAAAGGAAAAAATGAGCATTTACTCACCTCATTGTTGTTCACCTTGCTCACAATGTCACCGTCCAGTTTTTCTTGACGATCAGGATCTATTTCCTGAAAAAATAAATATTTTATTGTAAAATATGATCATATGATAAAATAAATGTTATTTTCATGTGTCTAGTAAACTCAGGTGAAAATTCACATAATCTCTTTTTTCACTTACATCCATATCTACATGGACAACCCCTGTAGATCTTCTCTTCGGCCTGCGCCGCCTTTGAATGACTCCCTGTGTGGCCTGCGCATTTCGAATATCATTTTCTTTATCTTGTTCTGAAACAAAAAAAATTAAAAATTAAATGCTTGTTAGCCTTCTTCATGTCATTGTTGCATGCAAATAATACAGCAGTATGTAATGATAAGAGAAAACCATTAAAGATATAAAATAATAGGTTGCCAAAATATTTAAACCAAAATTATACAGGGTGGTGCGTGGGAACGGGCGATTTTAATAACTGTGTAATACAACTTAAATCATTTTAATTCCACTACAAACATGGCTATCTAAATGCTACAACTATGCCATTTATCATTTACTTTATATAAAAGTCATTTCTTGAAGATAACATCCTTGAGATGGCCACCCTACCTTCTCGTGCATTCCTGCATTCGTGAATGCAAGTTCGTCGTAACTCGCAGCAACATCTCAATGGAGATCGCTTCAATCTCTTAATGAATCCTAGTCTTCCGTTTATTAATTGTTTGAGGATGATGAGCAATCACTCTAATTTTAAAAGTTTCCATAGAAAGAAACCACACCCCGAAAGATCTGGTGATCTCGTAGGTCAAATGATATCACCATTACTGGTCCTGAGGTGGATTCCAATCATCGGAAAGTTCTCTAGTTCATTGCTAAGAATCATTTAAACCATGTTGACGTATCGTTCTGAAGTTACAGTCACCGTCAATGTCATCCTCAAAAAATACGGCCCAATTATTTCTTTTGATGACACCGTACATCACACTGAAACTTTTTCCGTGTGTTAAGGATCACTAGTGTAAAAGGCAAAGATTCTTCACAGCCCAGTACCGATAGTTTTGTTTGTTAGGATAACCATTTAGATGAAATCAGGCTTCATCAGACATTCAAAGATATACCAGGAGATTCTAGTTTTCTTTACATTTTGCTAAAAATTGTTCAGCAAAAACAACTCTCCTATTGAAATCTCAGACATTTAATTCCTTGACTACCTGAATCTTGTATGGATGTAACTTGAAATCTGAGAACAATATTCTGGCCAAAGTCCCACAAGATAAACCTAATGACATCATGTTCTCGTGCAGAATGCTGTGGACCCAGCATGAACAAAGCTCTGAATGCTTCAACAGTTTTTGGCGTTCGAAAATTATTTCTTGGCCCTGGAAGCTTGATCATCAACACTGAACCTATTGTTTTAAAGTCTGAAACTCATGTCTTTACAGTGCGAGATGACAAAACCGGATCATGACGCCGAAGTTCTAGAGTCGCTAGTGTTATGCTTGCAGGTAGACACACACTCTTGTATTATTACTAAGAGATGGACAGTGACGATGTGGAGGAGAAAGACAGGCAGCTTTCTGCTTAGTGAAAAAAATTAAAGTTTAAAACAGAGTCTGGATGCTCTAGAGAAAACTTAACAGTTCTCTTTATTATCCCCCTAAAAAAAAAAGGATGGCTGCCAGCTTGAGGGGGGGTTGTAGTGGTAAGATAACCCACAAGCGAGAAAAATATGGCTAGAGGGTATCAGGGTCAACCCCACCTTTATAATGCTTGTCATGACAAAGTTTATGTTTTACTTTGATTTTTGTTTTATCCTTATTAGAATTCAAAAATTAATATGGTAATTTGTGTTGCTGTACATATAATACTGCTGTATTATTATTATTATTATTATTATTATTAGCACCGCGTCTTACTACCCGTTCGGGTTATACGCACTTACGCTAATGTGTAATGGTAGGGTGATTG